>BEXV01004534.1:0-11312 GCA_003118195.1 Hemicentrotus pulcherrimus | reverse complement strand
GGGGGGGGGGAGATGGATATAGGACAGTTACTACAGGTTTTTCACCTTACTAGTTCCTGAAGGCAAATTGTCTGTGGCTGCCCCTCCCCTCCTCCCCTGACCTTGTCTCTTTATATCGACATAGCATTCTCTTTTTCTTTCTTTGATATTATTTTTGCTGTCCCTGTCTTTATTTTGTTCTCTTCCCCTCCTCCTCTCCTGCTTTCTTCCCCCTCCCCCTTTCTCTTTCTTTTCTTCTCTCTGTCTGCTATTTCCTGATTAGTACCTGTACATGGAATATCAAAGATTGGAAATTTTGATTATCTACTCAAGATATGAAATCATTTCCCAGACTAATTCTGTTGTAGGTGCTTACAATTGTTTCTTGCTTTAAAATCAAGATCCTTCCACAATATTCATTCTACCTCCACACTTTATTTTCCTCTTTGTCCTTGCTAACTCCCTCCCTTTCTACCTTCATAGTCATACATTGTACATGTATATGTCTTCCTCAGAAAATGTACAGATAATTTCTACATGCTTTGTCCTTCTATCAAACTTAATCTCACTCCTTGCATCAGGTCTTTTCTTCCTCTCATTCTAGCTCCCCCCCCCCCTGAATATTTATACAGGTATGTTTGTGTATCTCCAAAATCTTCATAAGATGTAAAATGATTTTAATTTTAGTCTTTAATTTGGCTCATAGACGTCAAGATACTTTAATCCTTATATACAAGTGTTGTTTTTTCTCCATTGTCTTAATATATCAGTGTTATAGGAGTAGTAGGCATTGATGCCACTCTGGATGAGATTGAGAACCTTATCGTCAATGAGCAATGGGGGTCCGTCTATGCTTTCCTGATTGACAACGAGGCCCAGACCATCTTCCATCCACTGCTCAAACCCAGCAAGGCGGTAAGAATTATTTTGATAATACAGATATTCATATAGCGCCGGTATCCGCCAGCTCTGGCGCTCATGGCGCTTTTACACATATTACCCTGGTTATAGCCGAGCTGCCAAAGTAGCTGGTGCTCAAGCATATCAGGTACCCATTTACATCTGATTTCTAATTAGTTTGGTTTTTTGCACAGTTTTACTGAAGGAATTAAACATAAATCGCAGTATGTACATTATTTAGAAGCTAAAATCTGAGCTACTGTATTTGTTTACAAAACCCGCTCACAGGAAACCTGAACAGTAGTCTTATAGCCCCACTGCACTACTTATAGCTACTTGCGCCCTCTACATCTTTAAAGCAAACAATGCCTAATCAGTGACCATTGGTCCCCATGATCCTCTTTTTCTTATGTTAATTGAGAGCTGATTTGATGAGATAGCCACCTGTCAGTAACCATGCAGGGTGGTGTAATATCTCCTAGCCAAACTAGTGCAGATAGGCTTTAAAGGAATTCAACACAAAGTGCAGTATTTACATTATTTAGAAGCTGAAATCTGAGCTATACAAAGCCGGACAGCTCAAAGTAAATCTGCAAAGTGTTCTTTATAGGCAGGTGGTCTTTATGTACATGTTTCAATGTGAAACCATTTTTAAGGGAAACAAAAAATGTGTTCTTTTTAGACAGGTATTCTTTCCATACAGGTGGTCACTAAAGCAGGTTTAAATGTAATGATAAATCATGTAACAATTTTGTGTACATTAACTGTAACATTACATTTCATTTCAGCTTGTGGATGATCCCATATTCATCAACATTGCCAAGCTGGAGCAGCCGGAAGGTAAACCAGAGTCGTTCAGTATCGTGGAGAAAGACATGAGACAGGGCATGAGTGGGTTCCTCTACATCCCTGATGCTATTAGGGGAATACCCAAGGTTCGTATTACATCAGTTCTCCCCGTTATTTCACTTCCCTGTGTTTCATATGCTTTAGGTACAGTAGCTTACGGAAATGTAGTGGCATGAAAAGACACATCCGGAATGCAAAATACATAGTAGTTCATTACATCTGTGGATGAAAAGATGTGATTTGACATTCCTTGATGAAATATATATGTATAGAAGTTTCGTGGTTTGGTTGATATTTTACCCGACTGAAGATCACAAGGTCTGGGTTAAAATCACAGCCCGGCCCTTTGGCAAGACATTAATCTACATTCGCCACTCTCCACCCAAATGTAGTTTGCTCGGCATTGATTTGATTTGATTTGATTTATTCAGACAATATAAAATTATATACATGTCTTGGGTTACAAAACAAGGTTTAGAAAAACCCATACAGGTTTGCAACCCAGATATGGACAATAAAATGGCTTATATAATTACACAGTAAATACTGATACATAAAATATTGAAGCATGACATAGGTTATACATGAAGTTCAATATAAATACAACAACAGAAATACACAAAAAATTGCAAGACACTTCTATTTCAAAAAATCTAGATTGAGATGTTTTACCAGAGCCGATTTAAAGGTATTTAGCGATTGACTGTTAACTACTGTTTGTGGGAGTTGATTCCATTCATTAATTGTTTGGGGATAAAAGGATTTCATATAATAGTCTGTTCTGGCATATGGAACGTGCATCTTAAAAGTATTATCATTTCTTCCTATTCTGTTCGCTCGTGTGCACCTATTTACTTCTCCTACATTAATCAAGTTATTTNGTGGATGATCCCATATTCATCAACATTGCCAAGCTGGAGCAGCCGGAAGGTAAACCAGAGTCGTTCAGTATCGTGGAGAAAGACATGAGACAGGGCATGAGTGGGTTCCTCTACATCCCTGATGCTATTAGGGGAATACCCAAGGTTCGTATTACGTCAGTTCTCCCCGTTATTTCTCTTCCCTGTGTTTTATATGCTTTAGGTACAGTAGCTTAGGGAAATGTAGTGGCATGAAAAGACACATCCGGAATGGAAAATACATAGTAGTTCATTACATCTGTGGATGAAAAGATGTGATTTGACATTCCTTGATGACATATATATGTATAGAAGTGTCGTGGTCTGGTTGATATTTTACTCGACTGAAGATCACAAGGTCTGGGTTAAAATCACAGCCTGGCCCTTTGGCAAGACATTAATCTACATTCGCCACTCTCCACCCAAATGTAGTTTGCTCAGCATTGATTTGATTTGATTTATTCAGACAATATAAAAATATATGCATGTCTTGGGTTACAAAACAAGGTTTAGAAAAACCCATACAGGCATGCAACCCAGATATGGACAATAAAATGGCATATATAATTACACAGTAAATACTGATACATAAAATATTGAAGCATGACATAGGTTATAGTTCAATATAAATACAACAACAGAAATACACAAAAAAATTGCAAGACACTTCTATTTCAAAAATCTAGATTGAGATGTTTTACCAGAGCGGATTTTAAAGGTATTTAGTGATTGACTGTTTACTACTGTTTGTGGGAGTTGATTCCATTCATTAATTGTTTGGGGATAAAAGGATTTCATATAATAGTCTGTTCTGGCATATGGAACGTGCATCTTAAAAGTATTATCATTTCTTCCTATTCTGTTCGCTCGTGTGCACCTATTTACTTTAATGCATTAATCAAGTTACGGTATTTACAATCTTATAGTAAAAAACAAGTCTATGGTACTTTCGTCTATTTTCTAATAAATTCATTTTGAGTAATAACACGTTATAACTCGTAGACCAATCCTTACACATCGTCCTTACGTAACGTTTTTGAATACGTTCAATCCTCTCTTTGTGTGTGTTTCTATAGGGAGCTCATCCGCATATAATTGAATAGTTGATGAAATATTATTAACTTTCTTTTTTACTTCTTTTCTCAACTGTCTGTATTTTTCCCAATGGGTTCTCTTAGTTGTTCTTTTATCTTTCTTAAATGCTCTATTTCTTTTTCTCATCAATTTCCTTAAATCCTTATCTACCCACGGAACATTTGATCCTTTTCTTAAATTACCATGCGGAACATTTGCATCACAAATCTTTATTATTGTAGATTTAATCAACTGCCAATATTCTTTTACATTAATATCTCTGCTTTCCTCAGATAAAGGTGCTTCTTTCAAATCTTTTCGGAATTGTTCAAAATTAGCTTTAAAATAAAAATATATATGTTTCTTTTTTAATTCACTGTTATTCATACAACAAATAATGAAACTTATAGCCTCATGGTCACTTATACCAGGAGTTATATTAACTTTAGACACATCTGATGGATGAGACGTAAATAATAAATCTAGTATGTTACAAGTCTTATCGGTAATTCTTGTTGGTTAACTGACATGTTGATATAGAAAATTGTTATCAATAACCGACATAAAATATTTTGTTAACTCAGAGTTTTCGGATGTGACATTATATCCGTTTACCCATTTCAAACTTGGTAAATTAAAACCTCCCGTCAGAATAACATTGCATATTTTTTTACCATTATGAATCATTGATGACATAGATTTTTCAAATTCATGAATACTTTCTATTTACTGTTTGGAGGTCTATAAAAAACTCCAAGAAAAATAGATTTTGTTTCTTTAAAAAATAATTCACACCAAATAATTTCGCAGTTTGTCTCAAGGTCTTCTCTATGGAGTACTGACAAAATATTATGATATGCTATAAGAATTCCTCCACCATGTCTATTCCTATCTTTTCCTACTACCTTAAAATTTTGGGGAAATATCTCAGAAGATAAAATTTCCGGACATAAATCAGTCTCCGTAATACAAAAAACATCAGGGTTATCATGTTCAATAATTGTACTTATTTCGTCGATCTTATTCACAACGCTTCTTGCATTTAAGGATATACATTTTAGATTGTTTGGATTATTTTTATTATGTTCAAAATATGGAGTACAATATGTTTTAATATTAGGCTCGTCGAGGTGCACAGGCGAGTGACCAACATTGGCACTCTCTTCTTGGCCAGACTTTTCTGAAGTGCAATACTTCTCTCTGTGACCAAGCTGGTTACATCGGCGACATTGGAGTTGGATTCCATGTCGACAAGTGTGAGCTCTATTATCTTTCATTGTGAGCCTATGTAGAATGACGCCTAGGTCGAAGGCTCCCGAGGGAGTGGAGAATGTGCATACATTTCTTGCGGGCAAGCCTGAACCGATGACCTGGGTAATATATTTGTAAATCACTTATAGAGACATAAGCGCTAAATATGCAAAATATCATTATTTATTACATGATTTTATTACTTTCAAGAAAGTTTCCTTATATTTATCTCTACAGGGTGATTTCGCAGATGGAGTGAAGACGCTACAGCAACCAGCAACATACTACTACACATCCCTCAACCAATCCGTCTACTCCTTTGCCTTCAACCTTGCCGATACAGATAGGGTAAATAAAGCCATGAATTGGAAAATTTTGAATATCATATTATTAGTTACATGTAGCTTTATATCTACAGGTGTATATCCAAATCTTTAAAACAATTTAATGAAAATGGCAGCTCCCATGGGAGAATGGTGAGCAAGGAAACTGCAAACTTTGAAGAGATTGTTTTCCTTGCTATAATAATAGTCTGTTCTTGTATAGGACTTGTATATCAAATGTCTTGCACAATTTTATCAGTTAACATGTACATGTAGCTATATAATAAACAAGTATATGACAAATTTTAAAAAAATCATTTTTTGAATTTTAGTCAAAGTGACAGCTCCCATTGGAGAATGGCTAGCAAGGAAACTGCAAACTTTGGAGAGATTGTTAACCGTGCTATGTAATCAAATAGGAGTAATTTCAAAATATTTTGAAGTGGCTGACATTTTTTAATAAGCTTTAAGGGGGTGTAGCTTGGCAAATACTGGTTAACGCCTTCTACGACTTCTTTTGGACAACTGTATGTGAATACTGCTGTCGCGTCTTCCGTAGTCGTAGTTTATATCCGCCCTGAGTTGGGTCACAGGAAATACACGTAGTCTTGACATGCTACACCCCCTTTGACATCCGTGCTCATGTTTGTTGGGTTTCATTCTCCTGTCTGGGAACAGAGCTTCCGTCGTTTAGAGGAGCCTCCTGACAGAGACCGCTACAACACCAGCTACTTCAACCTCCTCATCGAGTACAACAGCTCACTCGCAAGAACAGAACTACCAGGTATAATTCACTCGCTTAGACACATTGCTTTGAACAGTGAAACCTGTATAATGAAGACCGCTCAGGGGAAACATGAAGAGTGTTCATGATAGGCAGTTGGTCTTTATGTACAGGTTCCTTCAGTACATGTTTCAATGACAAACCATTTTCAAGGGAAACAAAAAAGAGGTCTTTCTTTACGGGTGGCCTCAAAGGCAGTTTAACTGAATATTTCTGCTACGTGCTGCTTTCTCAATCCTGTGCCAAAAGGCAGATGTGTACATTGTACATGTAGTTTCATAACTATTCAATTTGAATTTTTTTCTTTTCTTTCAATTAAGCATTTATTATGATTCCTTTCAACAATAAAAATTGTAACTGGTGAAAGTTTATGAATCAATTTATTACAAAAACCATAGTCAATTACAGTAATGGTAAAATACAGTCATAACCACTTACGAAGAGGATGCCGACAGGTTTATAAAAACAGACCAAATGTAGGCTCAATCATCATAATCATCGAAAGAGATTTGATGGGCCTGTTATATGTAAAAGTGTGCCTTTGGTGTTCAGAACAAGTAGACGAATTGTCATATGATCATATCAGTCACTTGTTTGGCCAAAAAATGAAAATTTGTATTGATATTTTTCCAAAATCGGCCAAAATTTCAGTCAGAATCAGTGGATGAGTAGGTTGAAATTTAACAACCAAATGCAATATAAAAATATGCGCTGATATCAGAACAGTCAATCTTTTTGAATGAGTTTAAACAGTTCGTACCACTTTGGTCATTTCGATCAGTGCATGGCTAGCGTTTCGCTGCTCTGCACTGGTTGAAAGAAGTCGACCAGCAAGCTGAAAAATTGGTCTGTCGCAGCTTGCTGGTGGGGGTACCGTTAAATGTGAATCCATCCCTCTGAAATCATTTTCCTTCAACTTGTAGATCAGAAAACAGTTCAGCAAACTGGCATCCCCTTTTTATTTGACAATTATTTGTCATGTTGATTAATTATTAATTTAGGTCTGTTTCTGTTTAATAATGACCCAGAACTGCGAACTCTGTGCTCATAACTTGATTTGTTTTACAGGGGTCTTTGAAGATATCGAGGTGTATTATGACGTCCCTAAATACCCTCATTTACGGGTATCTTACAAGTTCTCGTCGATCCGCTTTGCGCCGAAATGCTACTGCAATCCAAACGACTTCCTTTTTGATGACGATCTTGCCACCAAGACTGTGAGGGCGCACAAGTTTTACAATGGCAACGACCCTGACGTGGGTTGCAATCATCCAGACGGTGTGTTTGAGCAGAATACAAGGTGTGTACGGTTAAAAAGGATTAGAACCCAATGTATATTTCAAGCTGCATCAGAAATAATGTTCATGCAAAACTGTCACAGAAAGTTTTATTTGACCAGTAAAAATATTAACAAAGTATAGAAAAAGTTGATGGAATATACTGCAGCACAACTCTAATGACAATTTTATTTTGTCCTCTATTTAGTGCTACATGTATTTTTATCTTCCTTCTTTTTCTCTTTTGCTTTTCTGCTTTCAACCTCATGTAGGCTCTCTCTCTCTCTCTTTCCCTCTCTCTTTTTCTCTCTTTCCCTTCTTTCTCTCTTTCCCTTTCTCTGTCTCTCTTTCCCTCTCTCTTTCTCTCTCCTTCCCTTCTTTCTCTCTTTCCCTTTCTCTGTCTCTCTTTCCCCTATCCCTCTTTCTCTGTCTCTCTTTCCCCTATCCCCCTCTCTCTCTCTCTCTCTCTCTCTCTTTCCCTTTCTCTTTCTCTCTTTCCCTTTCTCTTTCTTACTCTCTCTCTCTCTCTTTCCCTTTCTCGTTCTCTCTCTTTCCCTTTCTCGTTCTCTCTTTCCCTTTCTCTTTCTCTCACTTTCCATCTTGCGCTTTGCAGTGTGTATTAGTAGACTGCAGTCATTGGTACACTTTCTGCCAAGAGAATTATCTCCCTATACTTGTATTTTCTTCAGAGCTGATGTTTTAATCACATCTCAAATCGAACCGATATGGAGGAACCGAACCTCGCCGCTCCTGAGAGACGTCAAGTGGACGTACATAGGGTGCCGCAGCGGAGTGTTTCGCACATACCCAGGTCATAGGTCACGGAGACCATATGACCCAACAAAGTAAGTACAGAGGGGTGTTGTTGTGAATCCTGGGCCCCATTTCACAAAATGACAGTTTTTGTTATAAGCTACTGAAATCCTTGCTTCTGATTGGTTATCAGCAGATTTGTCACTGATTTTTGTCATTTGTCATTGAAAAAAAGGCTTTGTGAAATGGGTCCTTGGACATATTCACCCATTTCTATTTTGCCATCACCTGTCACTTTTTAGGAAGTAAATATGTAATTTGCACATAGATATCATAATCATTTCAATCTACCCTTAAATGGGAATTAAAGGCCGAGTGGTTACTAGCAAAAGAGATGTTGTTTTCATATGGAAATGATTCCCTGGGCTTGTTTTACTTTTATTCTCTCATTCAAACAACTATTGCACGGAGAGAACAAAAAAAAAAACAGTCATTGCCATTAGCATGTGTGTTTACATATGTAAATTTTATTTAATAAAAATGGTTCATTGTATGTTATTTGCTATTGTTTAGCCCATTTTGGATTGATTTCGTGTCTTTATCCCCCCACCCCCGGAAATGGATAGCACCATCATCCGCCTTTTAAATGCCGTCTGCACTAGTTCGGCCAGGGGGATTAGACCTCCCTGTAAGGTCACTGACAGGTGGTTATCTCATCCAATCAGCTTTCAATTAAAATAAGTAAAAGGAGATCATGGGGTACCGACAGGCACCGATTAAGCATTGTTTGCTATATAGAGGGCGTAAGTAGCTATACATGCAAGTAGTGCAGAGGGGTTTTAATGGTTTAGCGATATTAAATCACTCACCCCATCTATAATCTGTCTGGCAGGCGCCCCTGGTTCCACAAGGTGATTGTCAACCCCGACAAGACCACCATCTCCACGGCTTACATGGACGCGGCGGGGGTGGGGAAGATCATCAGTCTCTCCCAGGCTGTCTTTGAAGGCATGGAGAACAAGACGAGGGAGTCGTGCGAGAAACTGACGGGCAAGCTCCCCGGTGGCTGTGAGTGCCAAACCAACAAAGACTGCATTTCGGGTGAGTGAGTGATATGGTAGAATGGAATTTATGGAAATGATAACGATGAGATGTGTGAGATGCTGATGATGATGATGATGATGATGATGATGATGATGATGATGATGATGATGATGATGATGATGATGATGATGATGATGATGCTGATGATGATGCTGATGATGATGCTGATGATGACGCTGATGATAGATGCTGATGATGATGAATAGGAGGAGGAGGGGAAGGTCGATGGTGATGGTAATGGTGGTGTTGATGATGATGATGATGATGATGATGATGATGATGATGATGATGATGCTGATGATGATGCTGATGATGATGCTGATGATGACGCTGATGATAGATGCTGATGATGATGAATAGGAGGAGGAGGGGAAGGTCGATGGTGATGGTAATGGTGGTGTTCATGATGATGATGGTGAAGGTGATTATGATAATTAGGAGGAGAAGGGGCTGGATCGAGAAGCTATTCGATGGTGATGATAATGATACTCTGTGTGACTGTTCTCGATCTGCAGTCTATTTCCTGCACTAACCAAATTCCTAATTTCAACCCAAGATCCAACACGTGCCTAAGTTAAGTATCACCTAAAACCCAATTGCAACCCTAGCCCTAAACCTTGGGTTGAACCCTGGAGTAATGGGTCACGTGATGCTGATGATGACAATGGTGATGTGGATGATGGTGATGGTGACAGTGATGACAACAGATACAAATACATCCATGATGGATAAATGTGAAATGTAATCGATTATATTGATGATGACGTACAGCATTTGGAATAATTGAATCGACTAGTACTACAGAATCAAAGAATGACAATCATGTTCTTTAAATGAGGGTTAATAATAGCAACATTAAAATTCTTTTTTCTTTAACAGGCAGTCTGTCAGGTAACAAGATCTTACCCCCAATCTAAAACAACCTCCAATAGGAAGCATCAAAGTTTTCAGTTTTTTTTCTACCATGTATGTTTTTGTCAAGTAGAGGCAAAACAAAGACGCTTCTGCAGGAAAAATGTATGACATTTCTTGTTCATAATACTAATACGTAATATGTTCTGTCTAGAGTAAGAGGATGAAATTCCTGTGCCATTCCCATTTCCCCCTAAAGGAAAGTGCTACAAGAGTGAAGCTAAGGGGTACACCAAGAACACCCGTTGTGCCTCGGAGAGGGTGGAGGCCGTTACCTCTTTGGATATCCTCTACAATGACTTCCACAAGAACGTGTACAGCATCATGCACGATGATGACATGCCCTACTCCTGTGGGGACTACTACAATTGTCCAAACGGAGAGCCAGGATGTCAAACCAGGTAGGTCCAGTCATGCTGGTATTTATTCGGGGTGATGAAGATAATAAAGCATTCTTGTATAGTGCATATTTCACATGAAACTTTAACCTACCCCTAAACCTAATGTCATAGCAATTAACCCCAACCTTAACCCCATTTTAATGACCTGATACGGACAAGAGGAACTACCGGGAGAGCAAATGTTTGGTAGCCATCCTCCCGATTGATTACTATACCCCTGTCTTAATGGAGGGGCTAGCTTCCAAAGTAAAGTGGGCAGGTTGCTTAATAACTGTTTGGTCTATGCATATACAATAGGTTCGTCTACTTTTCCCTATTGGTCTTTTTCCATATGGTTTTCACTTAGCCCGTCTAATATCTACATCATCTAGAAATTATTTTGTCTTCTTATCTTTTGGTTTAATGACCATTTAGTCTAACTCCCACTTTTTCCAATTAGAAAATTTGGGAATTAGACTAACTATATAGTTATTTGACTAAATGAACAGTAGTAGATTATTTGGATATTAGACCATATGAAAATTAGACCAAATTACTTAAAATAGGTTTTCGCAATATTATCAGCAACATCATCACCACCATCATTCCCTCTCCCTTGTTCAGATGTTACCTGTTTGACAACTTTGCAATGCTGATCACCGACTTATTATGTAAAGAAAACCAACAAGGGTTTTGTAAAGAAACACACATACACGCATAAATCGAGCTCCCATTAACAAAAAAAATAGATTTTTTACAATATCATCAGCAATCATCATCATCCTTCCCTCTCCCTTGCCCAGATGTTACCTGTTTGACAACTTTGC
>BEXV01004530.1:12869-26187 GCA_003118195.1 Hemicentrotus pulcherrimus | reverse complement strand
TAGAGACTATATAATAGTACGTTCTTGGTTTAGGAGCGGGGAATAGGGTGAAAGATGACATATTTATACCAGACCTACACTTAGGAACAATAATACAAATTGCCTTCTAATCCATCACAGTACAACGATTTATTAAAACTGGTTACCTACCTACCTATCCCCTGAAACATGATTTTTGTATAGGTGGAATATTCAAGAAGAGCCTGTTCCAAATGAACAAAACAAAAGGTTAACGTTTAAGGAGTATACCATAAAGGATATCTTTATGGAACCTTTCGTACAGGGTAAAGCACTGAACCCTTTCTGGAACCAATTCGATGGTTACACTTGAGTTCCATGCGCACCCTAGTATATGCGAGTACGTACACGTGCGATGAATAATCTGTTCAACAAGACGTGTTGCTGTTCACTTGGCGTGTCTTCAAAGTACAGTATATCTTTATAGAAGACATATTGGCTATTATAAAGTAACAAGTGACCCTCAAATCTAAGAATGATATTTTGTTTGCGGTATATACACTTCTTGCTATTTGATACTCCGAGATAAATTACATTTGTGATTACTGGAAAAAAAAATTGTCTAGGACACCAACAAGTCTTTTTCATTGTTAGAATAGGAGGTCTTTATGAATCAAAACAGATGAGAAAAATTGCATATATCTCCAAACAATTCTCCCGTTGTAAAAAGTACAAAATTCCATCTTATTCCCTAATATTACCCTACCTAAATATATATTAACCAAATTATAAACAACTAAATGGAATTATCGAAAGTTCAAAGTAAAATATAACAACATTTCATAGCTGGACTAATAATAATATTATACTTTCAAAAGTGCCAATTATAGTGAGTTTCCATCAATAATTTTTCTTTGAATTTAACAGCCCACTTATGCTCTTCAGGTTAGTAATTGCTTTCTCTTTCGTTGCGCAAGAGAGAAGTAAATACGCATACCAGCAACTGGTATGTGTGTCCACTCGTTCTGCCATTGGAAACCGTTGCTGCTTAAGAGTCTTACTTTTATTCTCCGGATATTCTGCTAGGTGGCAGGATGGTTCACGCAACGCACCTCCTAGATTGAAATATCCATGGAAATGAGACGTTATAACAACATGGATGAACGTCTTCGAATATTTCTCTTCCTCACCTTCATCGTTTCTAAGACAAATGAGGTGAGCGTGTCTACTCGTATTCAGAACCCAGAAATACTCCCAGTTGTTGGTGAAAATATAACCCTAGCTTGCACCTACACCCCTTCTGCGACACATCGCCAACTTTATTGGCGATATGGGAACGGCACAATCTTGGCTTCCGACATATGTCAAGGATTGGGATGCAGAAACGAGCAAAGTGTTCCAGTTATGTCTAAGTACAGCTTGAGGACAGATTCTTCCAGCGGAAATATAACTGTTATAAATTTAACAGTGGATGACAGCGGGAGATATCAGTGCTTAATTTACACATCTTCTGATACAGATCATAATGAAGTTGTACTGAATGTACTGCTATCAGGTAATTTATTCTAGGAAACTTGGGGAAAGCTTTAATAGTCGGCCGTGATATGTGTGAATTTTCAATACAAATTATATTTTAAGAATTCGAAATCAGTACAACATTTGAACGTCTGAATAAAACAGTTATGTCGGGTTTAGCGACATGAATGACTAGAACTATAATGGTTATTGTATTATTATTATAATACATTGAGTTATATTTTGGAAAAAAAACTACAACACGAAACTGTGGTATTTCACAAATAGTATAGCTATATGGGTACCTTTATTTCGTGCATGTTTCGACATTTTCCTGCGAGCATTTCTATTTTAATGACTTGTGTTTTTTTATTCCAAATTCCGTCTAATGACGCCTTAAGTGAAATATACATGTATGTAGATATATAATAAATACATGTATGGTGTGCTTAATTTCTAGCCCCGCCAAGATTGCTTTCCATCACTGACGATCGGTCTGAAGATGGATACATGAACGAAGCATCAGTGAGCATCACATCTGGGCGAACTCACAACCTTACATGTTCAGTCCAAGATGCTAGACCACCTGCAAAACTAGGGTGGCAAGTTCCTGAGGAAGTAATGATTCAAGTAGCCGATCAATATAACACTGTTTATGGTGACGCTTATACCTCTCAAAGAGTGGTTTCTGTAACTCCGTTTAGGGACGATGATGGAAAGATTGTCCGTTGTGTTGCTTTGCACAGGGAGCTGGATAATGGACTTCAATTGTTCATCCGCCTATCTGTTGAAGGTGATTATCTAATTAATGATATATTACATCATTGCTCGACGTGTGTATGTGTGTGTTCATTACAAGTGGACATGCATCTAAATGTGAGGTTTGTCTTAAATGGATGAATCATTCAACATTTCCTAAAAAACACTTTCCATTCTCCTTTGTTTCATGCCTTCACTGCTAATATGCTTTTATCATATTGATAGCAATAGTGCACCTCTGTATCTCTTATTTAAATAGCTTAATCCGTATTAAAATCCTAACTCTTTTTTTTTTTCACTCAGTGCCGCCAAGTGACCTCCTGCTTACCGCGTATGGATCCATAACTACTAATACAAAAGAGTCAAGAAGTGTCATTGTCTTTGAAGACTCGGCAGCATCATTCACCTGCAATAGTATAGGATCCCGCCCTACAGCTCTTATATCATGGAGCATTGGTTCTGACGATGACCTGGGAAGCACGACCTCTACGTCTACCCCAAATGAGGCTGACCAAGGTTTACGTGACACCGAGTCTACTCTGCAGTTGATCCCAAAGAGGAGGCATCACAATCAACTTCTCCGATGCGTGGCCTATGCTGGTTTTAACCAACGTCAAACAGAAGTGAGGGTTGTCGTGTATGGTGAGTATTCGTACGTTCTATCAACTATACCTCATCTTCTCTTGATATATATATATTACATGTGAAACCTTGATCTCTAAATAAAGAACTCTTGCTATTCTTGTTTATTCTGCAGCAAAATATGCCAAACTAAATTTTGAAAAACGTAGAAAATTGTTTGTCATAATACTGCAGGATAACTTAAACAAATTCCCATGAACAGATATTTGTTTTTAATTGTCGAAATAATTATGAGTTATATATGATACGTAGGTCATCGTTGCTTATAATTTCGTCAGGAATTGTTTGTTGTGTTGCTACATGTAAGTAACTGGAGCTTATAATCTAGAAATAATGGCATAAGAAATACATCTTAATTTTCAAGGACCACCAGATCCGCCATACCTTAATGGAACAGAAGGATTGCAGGATGGAGTGTCATCAAACGTGACTTGCACATCGAACAATGGCTACCCTTCACCAACTTTTCAATGGTACCTTGGATCAAAGAACGTCACAAAATATTCTTATACTCAGTCTTCGAAGAATCTAAATCATCGACTGGATGCCATGAGTGTTATCAATCTTACACCCACAGTAGACGTTCATGGGAAACTCCTTGTCTGTCAAGTTTTTCAACAAAACGCTGATTCCATGAACCCTTGTAGTATCAGTGAAGTTATTCATGTTCTTTGTAAGTATGGGCAATGTAATCCTAACACATACATCACTTATATCCCATCACGGGCAGGAACATTACGTCGCCTCGCCTCTACAAGGAAAATAAACCAAGGACATTATTTGTCGTTTTTGCCGTTTTTGCTGAGAGTCAAAGATAATTTAAACGTTTCTAATAATATATTGAACGTTTTACAAACATCAACTGGTTGTATTCCTTCTCCTCATACGAATATTTTTCTTTCTAGAACACTTCTAAAGCTTCTAGTTCTTGATCTAAACATACATACCATTTCAGATAAATAGATATGGAGGACAAAAGTAATATTAACGATCATGGTACTCGCATGTATTCGTATCGCCTTAACTTAATGTATAATGGTAACGATTGAAATAAGTATTTGCTTACACTTATGAAGAATTCCATCACAACTTATTACTCCTGCGTTTCACGTTATTGTTTCCTGAACGTATTTTTATTTTTTTTTTTTTTTGTCCTGAATACATCCATGTAGATTCTCCTGTCATTGTGGACCACTCTGTTCGTCGGGTTTTCACTGGTGAACAGAGCATTGATGCCATCCTTTCATGTACGTCAGATAGCAGACCCCTAGCCTCAATAACCTGGTTCTCAAATGGCATGGAATTCAACAACAGCACCGCCCGCCATCAGATTCACCATAGTCTGCTTGATGAAGATACCATGAGGTCGAGCATTCTGATTATTTATAATATTTCAGCAGAGGACAATGGCAACTATACTTGTTTTGCTGAGACAAAGCTTGGGAACGACAGCGGAACTTTATCTCTTGCATATTCTGGTAAATTGTTTACTATAAGACCAGAGCGCATGTACGTAAAAGGATCATATCATATTGTTGAGATGACAGATTGCCTGGTTTAGTGATGTGTCATTGATAATCACATATAACAAATTAAGAACAGTGTGATACTGATTTGATTGTAAAACCGAGGAAATGGGATTATAACCCAGTTAAAGTCACTATTTAGCAATGTCCAACAATTGTTTCGGTACGGATGATTACCGTGTCGATGTTTAAAATTGGTTGATGGTTGAAGGGATTATTACATGTCCGACAATACTCCAGTGGAATTTTATTTGGGTTTTGTTTCCGACCAAGAATACATTGTAAAGTTAATGCCTGTTTGGTTTAAGTTGTATTATCGTTAAGTGTACTGTTAGGGTTACCGTTTAGTTTAGGTAAAGGATTACTACCAAGTTTTAAATTTAAATTTAGAGTTCGGTTGGCGTACGAAGTGGTCGGTTTGTCACCGGAACATGTGACGTACAGCCGTCGCTATGTTAGTACGATATGATATTATACATAAATTAATCACATTGATTGGATAGTTTGTATGTAAGGATAGCAGAACATGTTCAATAAAGAGAATATCTCCCAGTACATAGAACTGTCACTATCTTTTTTAAACTTCTACCAGGGATTCCTGATCCGCCTTATGAGTTCATTGTCGATCAAAACCAGACGACATCATCTACTCTCTTCGTTACTTGGCAATCAGGAATCGAGGATATGCTTCAGTGAAAATGATATGTGTCTGTATCGAAATGGAAATATATATGCATTCAGTCTTTTTGAAATAATAACTGCAATATAGGTTCATGCCTATACATTGAAAACTAAAAACATGAATACAGCTCGCCATCAATATGTAATTTGGGTGTGGACATGGTGATAAACTCATTATTAGATCGTACTTTATTTGTTCATCTAATTAATGGTATAATACATAACGTGATACAAAAAAGGAATTAAAGGCTGAATTTTTCACATTTTACAAGTAAATTTGAAAATATAATAACACACATTAAAGCAATGAAAATATATATGCATTCAGTCTTTTTGAAATAATGACTGCAATATAGGTTCATGTCTATACATTGAAAACTAAGAACATGAATACAGCTCGCCATCAATAAGTCATTTGGATGTGGACATGGTGATAAACTCATTATTAGATTGTACTTTATTTGTTCATCTAATTAATGGTATAGTACATAACGTGATAAAAAAGGAATTACAGGCTGAATTTTTCACATTTTACAAGAAAATTTGTAAATATAATAACACACATTAAAGCAAATGGTATAATTATACAGACATAAGATACTAATGAGAACAGCTTGACCACTGTAGTTTAAATAATTAAGGAAGAAGATAAATGGAACAATCCATATCAGTTTTATAAAATATAATTCGTAATTCAATAGAGACTGAAAAGGAGGTTAATGTATTAAGAATTTGTAAACCGGGAAATATGATTATAAAGGAAGATTTCAGTATTAAAATGTGTACAAATATTTAAAACTAAAAGCCTTTTAAGTGGTCAATAGACGTTTTAATTCTAATCGGGGATTGAAAGGTGAGAAAGTTTTTGTTTATAGCGTATTGTAATCTAGCATTGTATTTATTGTTTTACAATCTAGTTAATTGGATATTGCTGGTAGGTATTTTCTTTACCTAAGTTTATTGCACGACAGATTAAAAATATTAATTGAACCAATAACTTAATAACTAAAAACCAGAGGTGGGATCATTGTATCTTCTCACAATCAACATTCCCTCATTGTTTTCATTTTAATTTCAATTTGGACGCACGAAGTTAATAAGGGAGAAGAAAGCACTTATTTATTAGCGCTCTAAAATTGCTAACAAAATTGGAATAGGTTTGGACATTTCGTAATGATCGAGAATTGCAAAAGTGATCGCAGGATAAGAAGCAAGGAGTAAAAAGTTGACGTTAGTCTGGTCAATCCTTTGAATAGACTCAATGCCACCTTCCCCCGTCTTTCATCGAGGTTGGACAGTCCCAGCTTTTAGATTATTGCTTGTTATTGGAGATTTCGTTCATTTATTTATTTAAAGTTTTATCTCAGCAGGGTTGCCTCTTTACTTAACAAACTACTTTTCAGAGGGCCCTGCACAATGTAAAAAAAAAAAAAAAAAAAAAAAAATAATAATAAGTACATATTAAACACATACACAACATCGGAAACACAAGTTGGGAAACTGAAGATAAATAAAATACTTATTGATAATATGAATTCAATATTGGAAAGTGTAAATAAACATATGTTATGATCGAAACATCAAATTTATAAATTATTCAATTGTCCAAGTACTGATTATTGCCGTTGGGGGAAAATGAGGTAATAAATAGGAGAATGTTAAGATGGGATATAATGAGGGAGAGTAAATAAAGATGGTAAAGAGGGAGTGGGAGATGAAGAGAGAGATAAAGAGAGAGAGGGGAAACATTGACCACGTGGGTATTACGGGAAACATAAGTCCGCTGAAGGGGATGCCCTAAACGAAGACATGGGAAATGGGACAATGGTAGGAAAAGAAGGAGGATGGGAGTGAGATAAAGAGAGAGAGAGAGAGAGAGAGAGAGAGAGGGGGGTGACAGATGGAAGAATGGATCCTTTTACACCTGTACATAAACATATATAGTAATAATTTACGCAGTGATGTCTCGGGATAACAAACAATTATACACAAATTTGATTTTAAAAATATTAAAATAATGGGGCTAGTCTCTGTTTTGGATTTAATATATTCCATTGCTTCCACCCTAGGTAATGATTATTTCGCTTACAATATTTACAATATCACTCGTTTCTTCAAGGGGGCAATGGGTCTTGATCGTGTATCGTCTTAGTATAGGGGTTTCGTTAAACGCTGGTATAAATACTGGAGGACATTCCATTGACACATTTGTAGACTTCGCTAAATCTATGAACCAGCCACATTGATTGTCTGTTTTTCCATTGTAAGGCCTGGCATTAATGTGGTATGTAGGTTATTGGATGCGCTACCAGGATCATTCTTGGGAGCCTATGAAGTTGTACCCGGTTATCTAAGAGTCCATCTAAACACGTCTGTTTGACAAGATAACATACAAAAAATGTCAAATAGTGGCATTATGAGGGAGATACAAAATGTTAAACATCATATTTCAAATCCAATGCAGATCTTTTCATAAACAAACAATTTGCTTTGCTACATAATCAAAGAGTACTTTCATGACATATTTTCGTCTACAAATCAAACTAATTATTTTAAAATATGTAAGTATATTGAGTGACTGAAACACGTTTGGATTTGGTAATATATAAATCATATAATAATTCATACCATTACATTAAAAACATATCGACAACTTTTACAATTACTTTATATTAATTTTCCGATTAGGAGTGATTTTAGGAAAGAAAGAGCGCCCTCTCATTTACAGCATACATACAGTCGTTTGAAATTGATGGTATGTTGAAGTTTTTGAAACTAAATCAGTTTCAGGACAAAATTGTATTTTTTTCTGTGACACTTCTAACGCTATAAATCACTAACGATTCAACCGAAGTATGGTCTATGTGCGCACAAACATCTACTCTTGTCTTACTGTCGGCTTACTTTCATAATCATTGATAGTGTCTTTTATAAGCTCGTCCAATTGAATTTCGAATGGCAGGATTCGATTGATAAAAGATGAAGGCGATTTGTGAAGTTCTTCTTTTTCTTGCCGTTATCATTTCGAAATCGGGTAAGTTGTATTTGTTATAATCATGAAATTCATTCGTACTAATCTTTGGCGGAGAATTAGGGAGACGTAACCATGTAGTAAAGTGGATTTGCTAACCAATTGTCGTTGCATGCATGTTTTTACAAGTGCTATCTACATCAAATCGCTTTATTTTATGATGTAATTAAATATACTAGATACAAATAGTATGAATGTATAGCAGCTTCGAACTTTGGAAACTTACCTGGTCTCAGGGATTAGGGTTATGGTTAGTTGCCAAAGTTTCAAAAGAATTTTACCAACTTAGATCTTTGACGTACATCTCATTTATACTTAGGCGATGCTTTGTATGGCAAACGCGTATTCAAAACTTGATATACTCGAAACGTTGGTCCTTTGTCATTTTGTTGTCAATGTGTTTGACAGAAAGTGTATTTGAACCGTGGGAAAGCTACACCGGTAGGGTGCCCCCCTTTCCCCTTATCCAGTAGTGAACAGCAATTGAAAGAAAGACAAACGTGAGCTAAGAGAGAAAGAGAAAAGCATTTTTAAAAAGGACAAGACAACAAGACAAGCAAACAAGGGCTCATTCAACGCCAGTGTATTTGCTTCATGCTATTGCCAATAACTTGAATATCTCTTCCTTGACTTTAGTTTACTTTCACCCATACAGGATACAATGCATTTCATGTGTCGATCCGGACAGCCAACTCTCTACCTCTTATTGGGGAAGATTTTACACTGGGCTGTACCTTCACACCGCAAACCAGGAACCGACTTGTAATATGGGAAAGGAGTGGTAGTCGTAATACGCTGGCGTCTCACGACTGTCAGGATTATCTTCCCTGTCAATTTACTACTTTTGACCGATGGAAATACAGCTTGTTAGCAGACTATTACACTGTGAATCTTACAATAAAACGCCTTAACAAAGAGGATAGAGGCAAATACAAATGCACCGTAAGTGGTACACATGGGCCAGCGAGTACAGGATCAACTAGCGTGCAAGTGGCGCCATTACCTGCAGGTAAAAACATAGCCTTTCGTTATGAATTCAGTTTTGGAAAACCAAAGCTCTTTCCACATTATTGCATAAACAAAGTGTAAGAAAGTCGTTCTTTGTCAAACATTTAACCCAAACATTATGGCATACAATAATACCATTATACTGGAGTAACTTTTTTTTTTTTTTTTTTTTAAATGGGAGACATTGAAGAAACCCTTTTTTTTTGGGGGGGGAGGGGGGAAGGTTATTTACTCCTCCAAATGTTTATATAAAGATATATATATATATATATGTATTGAGAGGGAGAGATTATATTTGGCAACAATCTCACGTTTAATCACAAAAAAACAAACAAATTAAATGGATATAGTATTTGATTTAGAGTAGCTAACTTCGAAAGATTGAGGCTAGCGCAAATAAAGATTTAATTATATGGAAGTAGACTATCATCTATATAACAACTTGGAGTAAGCCTTATTCGTCGTAACTGTTTCCTCTTTTGACGCCAGTTACGCCCTATTGGCTCTTTATCACCGATGGGAGATCGATTGGTTATCATCATAATAACGCGAAAATAACAGTAACTGCTGGTAAGACGTATAACTTCACATGTGCATCAGACTGGGCAAGGCCTCCTGCAGTACTGGAATGGCGTTTACCAGATGGAGTAACCGTGGTTCTTCAGGATCAGTTCGATGTCGTAGAAGACAACGGCTATGTCTCTCGTAAAGTTGCTACGATCACGCCATCTAGGGATGATCAAGGAAAGATGCTGCGCTGTGTGGCATCTCATCCAACACTACAAACTAATCTTCAACGTTCAGTTCACCTGAATGTTATAGGTAAGTAAACGTGTTAAGCAGAGAGCACCATCTCATGATTGTTTTGTGGAGCTGATGATATCAAAATCCATGTCTTGTTGTGTTACTATTTTTAAAGTGCTCTACAAAGTTCACATAATTTGAACAGCTCTGATAGCAATATCTTAGAGAATAATTATAAATGTTTATTCATCAGATTCATATTTTCTCTACAAGCATATTCTTTCTATTCATATATATAGAACGTAGAAAATAAATCTATATCTTTCCTGACAAAGCTAACTAGCCTTTCTTACATGATTTTAATAATGGTTTTGTTCTCCCCATTCTCTTTCATTTAGTTCTACCCTCTAGCGTGTTACTATTTCAAACTGGACATTACAAGGAACACGAATCCGTGTCAACCTTATTTTACGTTCATGAAGGTTCATCGACTTCATTCACTTGTAAAAGTATTTGATCATTACCAGCGGTTAAACTATCATGGGGTTTTCTTGGTGAAACCAATAGCACTCCCGGTAATTCAAACCTTTCAGAGTATCGCAATGCTATAGATGGAAGTTTGTTTGACACGGAGAGTACCATCGTAATATATCCAGAGAGAAATCATCATGGATTGTTCATTCAATGCTATTCATCTCTGGACGAAGTCTTTTTAAAACTTCTGTTGGCCAAGTTGATCGTTTACGGTGAGTTTTGGTTATTTAACCATCGGGAGTCTAAATTCCTTTAAATATCATTGATGGAAAATGTTTTCGAGTAAAGTCTTTATTATTATTAAGAATTCAAAAGTGCTTAACGTTTTAAAAATCACAATCTCTCCAATCACAACGAAATCATCAGCGTAGTTATCAATATCTGCATGTTACATGGGACTTGAATAAGAAAGGCGAATGTCTATCAAAATGGCACTTGGCTGTTTTTTTTCTGCATATATAAATATTACTTAATTAAGAAGCTTTATTTTACCCAGGACGGCTGGACTTATTACGATTTTGCAAATAACCATTTATTTCCTTTCTATGTTAAGGTCCACCGGATACTGTTAAAATGACAAAATTGGGTGATCTACACGACGGTATGGAAACCAACGTAAGTTGCAGAGCTGTTAACGGATACCCTGCTCCGCTCATTCATTGGTACATAGAATCAAGAAATGTGACGCATGATTCGTCGCTCAAGTCTTCAGTAAATGTAGATGATCGGTATGATGCTGAAAGCACCCTCACGTTCATACCAATAAGGTGTGATCACGGGAGAGCTCTTCTCTGCCAGGCGGTTCTATCTGCCTCAATGCGGTCAACAAATTGTAGCATTGTGCTGAACGTATCATGTTAGTATCCATTTTTATTTAAACTTTTAGTAGGGACATTATGATAGAGAATCTACTAAAATTGTGTAGGTTATTGGTCTGTTAATCAACAATTCTCAAGAGTCATCCAAAGTTATATTGTCCCATTTCAATTCTATTCATTTGTATTTATATATGTATACACAATTCCAGAAACGTTTCACACGTCCCACCTGGGTTGCTGTTATCGAATCTTACTACAGGATGCGTATAAATAGGGACTTTTAGATTTCCGTGAGCTGATACGTGCGACTTCCTTTCAAGGATGTGCATTAAAAGTACTTCGACCATAACAATCCCCATTGTCTTCGTGCGAATCTAAAAGTCCCTAACAACGACCAGTCAACCAAATGGGCTATGTTTTCATTTTCGTCTTTTTTGCGCATGCAATTGACACGTCTGTTTATCCGAATCCAATATCACAACTCCGCTCAAAACCAATTTGTCAATGTTTTTTTCTTTACACTAGACGCCCCAGTTGTTAATCTTACTTCTCGACGGCTAACATCAAATAAAGGACATAATTGGTATTTGTTGACATGTACTGCAGACGCAAATCCTCTTGCCTCTGTCTTTAATTGGTTGTGTAACTACACACTTTTATCCAACGGCACCGGTAACACATCCCTCTCCGGGACTATACCCGAAGATGAAACGCTGACCTCAAGCGAAGTGGCGATTCGACACCCTCTGTCCGGAGATCATTGTAATTACAAATGCACTGCTGTTTCGACCTTTGGTTCCGGTAGTGCAGTCTTTATCTTCACATTTTCTCGTAAGTAGAACTGTCCTGTAATTGTATATTTACTTTTATGTTGTGTGTCTTGTCAAGATTTTTTTTTTCTTTTTTCATAGCATAAATTGGTGCTAGCTTCATATTAAAACATTCACATTATTTTCATGAAATCCTCTTCTATTTATCAAATGATTAATTATCTAAAAACATGGCAATTAATAAACAATCGCTACCGACTTTGTCTTCACATTTTATCACCGATTAACCTTAAACTGCAGTGATCCCCAGTACACCGTCTTGTTTCATCGTCGACCAAAACCAAACGACATCTTCATCTCTCTCCGTTGACTGGCAACCTGGATTCAACATCAGGTTACATCACGATTAGATATAAATGACCAAACTGTTAACACACACGATCGAGATCAAAGAATCAATAGAGTGACCATGCTTTTAAATCGGTGAGTCGAACCCATCTTTTATCATGTATGTATAGGTATTTCCATCTTTCGCACATCCATAAGTTATACACTAAGAAATAAGGATGCGATTAGGGTGCAGATTACCTCCACGTATTTGGCAGAGGATGCTAATATTGTAGCTGAATTGGACATGTTTCTTCAGTGTGAAGTTTGCAGGCAAAAACTCTTATCAGTCGTAATGCAAAGGATGGTGAACGAAATATTCCCGAACTCTTCTCCCTCGTACGGGAAACAAAATTTTATACCCTTCCCTGTTGTTTCTTAACAAAGGTTGTATTCATTCTGCAAATCATTTCCCCAAAACAAAGATAGAACATGGCCGTGATGACACATTATTTTATTCCAATACAATGACTGCGTTGGACTTTCAGTAAGCCTCTGCTGCATTTAGAGAAAACTACTTTGGAGAGAACATTGTAGGCCTTGTACATGTATATTGTATGGCATATATGTGCCAGTTAAGATGTGTAGTTGGCAGAGTGATATCAGGGGCATGCCCAAAAATTATGTTCATGTGACATAAAACTTCTGTCTAAGATTGCTCATAAGTTGCACACATAATATTGTTGTGTTTATAAGGAAAAAAAGATTATGAGCAAAAAAAAAATCATGTGTCAAAATATAATGTCCTCTCCGAATGTTACTACAAAGCATGTAAAATCTCCAAAACACTGATATGTGGTTAACTATTCCTAAAAACTTGTAACTATCAGGCCTAATAATTACCCGATTTAAGTTTTTTTTTTTCGTCTCGATTTTTTCAAAAACTAAATTCTTCCGCCTGATTTTATTCCGATTTTCCAGATGTTATCCAATACCAGACCCCCC
>BEXV01004528.1:10438-23440 GCA_003118195.1 Hemicentrotus pulcherrimus | reverse complement strand
TTTTCTCCCCCTCCCCCCCCCCCCCCCCCCCCCCCCACCCTATTGAAAAATCCTGGCTACGGCTGTGGTGGTAAGTGTGTATGTGTGTGTATTAAAGTACATAATATTTACTGGGGTACATGCCCCTTGTACCCCCTTTGATCCGCCAATAACAATGCTGGAGACTGTCAAAGTAATCTTCTATCACTCCTATGGAACCAGCGTAGATTGGTTGTATAATACTTTTCTTTCATACCCTTTTTACCATGGATTGTATTCATGTTATCTCTCCCTAATCATTTTAAACATTGTTTTTACTTCCTAGTATCATGGAATGTTGACGGATGATGAACTTGGTTCTTACTCAAAGAAAGACCAGATAAAAGGTGAGAGATAGCTCCCGGGAGTGTTTTCAGTTTTCTGACTAGCTTTTAATTACAAGATACTGGATGTAAGTGTTAGCCGGCATTCTTTACAAATTTAAAGGTGATGGTTGGTATCCTTTATGAAGACATTTCATTTAAAAAATCCTTCTTAATAATGATGTTCCTCCAAACTTTAAAATCGAGAAGTCCAATGGCGCTTTTGATCAAATAGATTTTTATTTTGTATATACAGACATGGATGTTGTTGAGACTACGTGGTAAAATGTTTGAACTGTGCTTGTTAAACGATATTTGATCAAGAGTTTATAAGCATATCAGCAAAATATTACAGTCTATTGCTTTACTATTTGGATACTTGCCTCATCCTCATCCAGACCAAACAGAAAATTACTTCATTTCGAACCATATTGACCTGAAATGTACAGATAAAAATGTCTATTTTCAGGGGAGAATAGTTGAAGCTCATCAGTTATTACTCAGAATATTTATAATCACATTGATTATTTATTTCTTTACGGCGAATTTATTTGGTATGTTGTTACACAACAAAAAGACAAGTATGGGGTTGATTCGCATCAGTAGATTCGTAGCACGTTGTGTGATGTCTCAACGACCATGTGCAAGAAACCAAAGGCTTCTTCTATTTTTCGAACAAACATTCATATTCAAAGAATTAAAAACTCAATATTACTCAATATTAATAAACACTCAAATATGCGTTTTCATTTGGAACTTGCTTGTTTATTTATATACAAGAAAGTGTTTGGAACTTTCTCTATGCTTATACTTATGCTGTAAATTTTCAATCTAGTCTTGTTATACTCTCATGATATCCTAATTTCTAAATTTTCAGTTTCAGTTTTTGTGTAGGTGGGAGGACTAATAAGGCAATTCCTTTCTAGCTGTCTCCTCATTCTCATATATACTCATTATTTCTTTTGCCCTTTTTTCCTTCCTTTTAAAAAAGAAACTCCAATGTTTATTTATTTTGTATATCACACTTTTTTTTCATGGCAGAATTTGCAAATTGAAATCACAAAACATGATTTTAAAATTCCGATGGTAGTAGATCGGCTTTGTTACTTTCTCAACCAGATATAATTGGTCCAATGTTAAAGGGTTCGGTAAGTTGTTCGGAATACAGGCCCTGATGTTCCCCCTTGAAAAATAGGCCCTATAGATAAATATACTCTCCCCCTCGAAATGCCTTTCTTTAAAAAAAANAAAAAAAAAAAACACTGTTTGGAACCAGCAACCGTAGCTAGTATGACGTAACACTTCGGTACTCTATACTATGACTACGTCAAGTAGGTATTTGGAGTGGGATGTTAGGATTAGCCGGTAACTCTTTATTAAATTGTTGTTAATCCCAGCTATTGAGTATATTATAAAGATGCACTCATGTCATTAACTTAATCTATATCTAGAATATGACATCATCCTGCCAAAGATACACGACCCTTCAAAAATGTCAAAGCGGAGCACAGATTCGACCGATCACAATGAGCAACACAGAGTCACCTTCACAGCATTTGAAGAGGAGCACCACGTGGTTCTGGAGAGGAATCATTGGCTTTTGAGACCCGGATTAGAAGTGGAATATCTACAACCGGATGGATCGATCCGGAAAGAACCGGTTAAGAACAGAAACTGTCACTTCTTTGCGACTTCTATATCCCATGGCGGATCAAAGGGAGCACTGAGCACTTGTAGTGGATTGGTGAGATAATAACCTTGATTCTTGTGATCTTGTATGAATGTTGACCAAAGTTGAAGCAAATCAAGCTGTTAAGCCCCCATATAAATTAAGATATGGGAACTTTGGGACAGAGAGGATGAGAAATAAAGAAAGAGAGAGGGAGAAGGAGAAGAAAGAAAGAGAGAGAGAGACAGTTGATGGGGAGGGGGAGAGAGAGAAATAGACGGAGAGAGAGAGAGAGAGAGAGATGGGGGGATGAAAGATGAGTGAATAAATGGAATGATGGAGCGAACAACTAAATAGTAATACATTCTTATATTCACTACGATTTTCAACTCATTTTTTTAAAAGAGAGAGAAATTGTGGAAAGGAACCCGGAGCTAACAGACTCTGAAAAATAAAATCCATTTTACGGGAGCAAGATTGTATTGATGTTGACAGTGTAATAATATTTATTTTGCAGTTCTCTAAATTACTCCTCTAGTTTCAAGATAGTTATAATTTTGGAATTAATCTCACCAAAGAATGAAAAAGTTCTCATTGATGATGTATACAAAATTACCTGGTGATTATCAAGTCAATCAGGATTCCATTGCTAAATCGACTTTCCCTTTTTCAAGTATAATGTATTAAGAATTTTCACAGATGAAATTTTTACCATTTTGTTATTTATTAGCAAGAACGTTTCAAACACTTTCGCGAATATTTCAAAATGGTAGATATCATATCAAAAACATCAATTATCTAAGGGGGAAAAATCTAAGCGAAAGACTTTCGAAAAAAAAAAGAATCAGCGAAAGGGCGATTTCAAGAAGAAGCAAGAAATACGTGTACTTAACGGAAAGAAGGAATAGATTCGCTTACTTGAGGAGTTTACACTGTATGTACATTAGTTATGGAAGGATCAAACGTCAAAGTAAAGTTTTTATCTCTAAATGTGTGTGATTTCAGAGACTATATTAAGCGTAAAAAGATGTTCAAATATTTACAAGACAAAAAGGTTGATACCATTTTTGTACAAGAAACACGTAGTAACCAGGAGTTGAATTATTTTAGAAATGTCAGATGTGAGGAAGTTTTTTATCTTAATTTCAGTCATGGAACTAACCAAGCTCGAGGAGTGCTGATAATTGTTCGAGAAGGATTTAATTTTGAACAGCTAGAATTGAAAATTGATAAAAATGATAAATATATTTTCTCTAAGTTAAAAGCTTATGATCAAGTTTTTACTTTGGCAAATATTTATGCACCCAATATCATTAGAGAACAAAAGCAATCCTGGTCAGAGTTAGGAGTAATTTCAAATAATTTCGATGGTATGATATACACGAGTCTATTTTCATTGCTGTTGGTGACTTCTATGTTTCTTTAAATCCTGTTCTAGATAAATTGGAAAATAATTAAATTATCATTTAATCGCAGGAAGCAGACAAGATTTAACCTCCTCGTTAAACCAGTTTGAGTTATGCGATGTTTGGCGTTTTTACACACCACAAGCAAAACAATATACTTGTTTTCTGGTTGATACCATTCGCTCATTAAGATTACGTATCAATTGTGAATATACTACCTTCTGTATTGACTGATCACTCTGGAATTGTATTAGAAATAGAAATAAAGAACTGAAAATCTGGAAAAGGGTATTTAAAATTTAATTCATCACTATGCTCAGACGATATCTTTTCTGAAAACGTAAAACAGGATTTTTAGAGTGGAAGAACGAGGCGAATATGTTTGACCCTTCAATTCGGTGGGACTATTCAAAATTCAAGATACGTCGATTTTCTCAAAGGTTCAGTAAGATTAAAGCACAAACTGAAAGGTTAAAACGTAATGATTTAGAAAAGACAATACAGAATTTCGAACGGTTAGGTTAAAATACGAATGAAAGGAAGAAAGATGATTACGAACAAGCTAAACAAATATTACATGAATATAACACTAAATTAACGGATGGCATAATTATTCAATCAAAAGCAGATTGGACAAAATGTGGGAAAAAGAATCATAAATATTTCTTTAACTTAGAAAGGCAACGTAAGAATAAGTCTGGTATCCAAAAACTAACAGTGGGCGATAGCGATTAAGATAACGAAGTACAGATTCTTGGGGATATAAAATTATTTTACCAAAGTTTATATTCAAAACAGTCAGTAGATGTACATGAGGAAAATGCTATGAAGTTCTCAAACGTAGACGGAATTGCTTATCCATGGAGCTTTGTGAAGGCAAACTGTCTATTTCGATGGGTGTTTGAAAGTGCTATGCGAAATGCCTTCTGAAAAGTATCCTGGTAACGACGGCCTACCTAAAGAAGTTTTACGTCCACTTTGGGAAACTCACCTCAAAATCATTGTTGCCCTCACTAAATTATTCTTATGATACTCTGCAACTTTCAAATAGTCAAAAACAAAGCATAATTACACTATTCTAAAACCGAACAAAGATAAGAGAAAATTTACCAAATTACCGACCCATCTCATTGCTCAATGTGGACGCCAAAATATGCTCCATAACCTTGGCCGCAAGAAAATCAATTGTTTGGATGAAATAATTCAACCCGACAAACATGCA
The DNA here is from genome assembly GCA_003118195.1 of Hemicentrotus pulcherrimus. Taxonomy (NCBI): domain Eukaryota; kingdom Metazoa; phylum Echinodermata; class Echinoidea; order Camarodonta; family Strongylocentrotidae; genus Hemicentrotus; species Hemicentrotus pulcherrimus. The sequence continues at coordinate 18,802 of BEXV01004528.1, read as the reverse complement.
TTTACAAAAAGGGGTGAAAATAAATGAGGCATTACGTTATGTACATGATATTTTTTATTTTTTATATACTGAACAAAAGGACGGTTTTATTATATCGGTAGACTTCAAGAAGGCATTCGATCCTCTCGACCATGACTTGAACCGTTCGGTTTTGCGTCATTATATTATGATATAGAAGCACTATAAACATGAGTGACAAAGAAAGCGGACAAAATATGCAGTTCCTCAGGTAGACATAGGAACCTTCACTGCTATTATGTAAAAAGGTGAATATGCATGCGACACCTGTTCTACACATTTTTACATAATAGCAGTGGAGGGATGTTCCTTTGTCTGCCTGAGGAACTGTTTATTTTGTCCGCTTTCTTTGTCAGTCATGTTCATAGTGAAAGTTGCATGTGTTCTAAATAACGAAACATCTACTGTGTACTTCCCGATAAGGCATGGTGTAAGACAGAGGAACCCCCTTGTCTCTATATTTGTTTTTAAATGTTCTAGGAACTCTAGCAATTCGTTTGCGCACTTCCAAAGATATAGCAGGAATTAAAATAAGTGATAAATAATTTAAATATTTAAATATCATAATTATGCAGATGATTTTTTACTCCTTTTGCCATAATAATCGATCTTTTAATAACTTTTTTGTTATGCTCAAACAGTGTCATTAATGCTCAAGTCTTAAAATCAATACAGGAAAGACAGAGATCTTAAAAGTCGGACACCAGAAAGATACAACCCCAAGGACCGTCTCCGCACGTGCGCGACTGAGGGAGGAGNGAACGATGGGACCCAATCGGCAAAGCCTCATCAGGACACTAATTCTACATAGGCCTAAATTCTACATAAAGCTTGAATTTAATTGTATCTTTTAAAAGTAGCCGAGAATATTTTCCTTGACATATATCAAATTTTGTCATTATAAGAGTGTATTTTGTCGCCTTTAAAAAATTCTATAGCTCTTTTAAAACGCATAAAGTAATGCAAGAGAGTAGGAATTGTGACAAGAATACAAGTGCGTGAAAAAGAAAAGAAAACGTTTTTAAAAGAGAGACCAGGAACCGTATCGAGATTAAGAAACAGGCACTTATTTAAAGGTACTATGTCCCATTTGAAGAATAATACGAATTTAGAACTTTAAAAGGGGGGAGGCTTTAAAATGTCTTTAAATGGGAAAATAACGACCATTAGTTGTCAAATCAACTTAAGTGCTACCAAGTCGGTAAGTCATAGTCTGGTTTTGGCCATACCAGAAGTGAGTTATTGATGTAGACAAATGCTCATGTACCCTTTACAGCTCATTTTATGTATGTTTTGACCAAAGAAGAAAAAAGGCCAGTCACTCACTCAATAGTGTCTGACAATGAAATCTAGCAAGTAAACGGGTTTCCTTGCATAACTTGAATATTAGGACACTGCTAACGTTTAGATTTTACAGATAGGACATACATGACATATTCATAACTCCTGCAAAGTTCTACAGAATTTGATGTTGGCTGCAAAAGGGACATAGTATCTTTAAGACAAAAAAGTAGGGGAGAGGTTAAACAAAATCATTATGACATTTCTTTTTAAAGATCGAGCTAACTAGGTAGGAGAAATAATTGAACAAAAGATCTGTTCATGATGAGGGATTTTTTCACCTCAACTCGCTGTTGAGTTCTGTGGACCGAATACAAAAGCGAATACCCCTCAAAAGCGAATACAAAAGATCAGGAAATGTGGCGAGATTTCAAATGATCTGAACAAACCATGCCATGCAATTCATTTTCTGCTAAATCACGCGCATGAAATCTCTCCACATTTATTTTGTATTCGCTCCACAGAAATCAACAGCGAAGGGTGTTAACACATCTTTTCCCTCGATTTCCCCGTGAATTTTTTTCTTCTTGAGAATCAACGAATCAGAACATGAAAACATGACGGCAGCACGTGCGGAGTGGGACCTCGAGCAGGGGACGATAGGTTCCGACTTGATATTGACAATAGGGACTTTTAGATTCGCACGAAGACAATAGGTCTATGCTAAGTTCGACGTCCTTGTAATGCACTGCCTTGAATGGACGTCACACGTATCAGTCCCTACTATCAACTGCCTTGACTTGACAAAGATTAATTTTCGGGCGTGCCTCAAATGATGTGTTTATTTACATTCAATGTTATGAATAGAAATCACTTATTTTCTCAACTATACAATATTTTGCTACTTTTCATCTAAAGTGCCTTTAACAGGTTCTCTGGCAACCTTTGGTCTGGCTATTTTAACTCCTGATTTACAACAATTTTGTTTTGTATTTCTCTTTAAAATACGTATTTTAGTTTGAAACGGTTTCATTAAAACCGTACTTATTCCGGACGACTAAAAATGTTTATTTATATATTTATTTATTAAAACATCTTTTAAGAGGATAACATTGATCAACTCGCAAGCTGTTGTACATAATGGTCCTGCATAATGATGGAAAATACAAATTCAAGAACTGACAATAAGAGTAGTTACAACCAAAATAGCAGTTTTATACAAATGGTAAAAAACGAAAACAACACAATATAGGAAAAATTAGATTAGGGAAAAACAAAAAGAGGATAAAAAAAGATAAAAGATAAAATAATGCAATATGACATTTACATTATGACATTTTACATTATAATTATAATTAAAAATAAAATTAATAAACATTTCATGTGGAGATAAAGCCCAATGAATTGTGAATATGGTTTGTATTGCATAATTATAAAAGATAAATATCAAATTTAGGACGTGATGTAGGTTCTAGGTAATGGGGTTAGCAATCATTTTAGTTATTACATATAATATTGTAGTAGTGAGGAGAAACGGCAGTGAACAAATTTTATCGATTAAAGGAAGATTTTTTATATTGGTATTTAAAACTGTTTACTGAATTGGCATTTTGATATCATTGGGAAGCTTATTCCAATTAACCGCTCATGCATACTTAAAAGATTGTTGAATAAGGTCACGTTAGGTTTTGGCAATACGACATTAAGAGAGTTTGCATTTCTTGTATTTAGGCCATAGCGGTTGAAATACATTTCTATTTCGTTTAATAAACGAGGTGGAACAATGCTCCTCATACATTTAAACATAAGCATAGCCAGACACTAACCACGGCGCTGATCAATAATTTGCCATGTAATTATTTTTATCAATGTGTTGCAGCTTGCAAGTTCATAGTCAAAGATACATATCTGGCAGCTCTTTTTGGTAATCTCTGTAGGGGCAGCCCCATACAGATAGGAAATAGATTAACATAAGGCTCTTAAATATACATTCCACTTCAAATTTTCATCAATCACTATACCTTAATATCTTATAGATTTTACTTTTTCGATCAGTTCATCTTTTATGAATATATTTAATGTATTAGAGGATCTTTATTCTATTAGCATTGTTTTGGTTTTACCTGCGTTAATGCGTAATCGATTTAACGTCATCTAGCATACTATCTGCAACAATGACTAACAACATCATCAGCAAATATGTTGCAGACGCCTCCAGTTATACATTGAGATATATCATTTATGAATATAAGAAACAAAATGGGGGCCAGGACACTGCCCTGTGATACTCCGATAGAAAGCTCTCTTCATATACACCGGAATGCGATCGTTGTTACAACGTCTTTCTCTCTATCAATATTAATCTAAAGTAAAGAATGAATATCCATGTACAAAATTATATTAAAAGTGTACTTCACAACATGTTTGATATAATCGAAGAATTTTTTTCTGTTCACTTTCGATAAACACATGCACTATTTCCTCTATGACGTGACACTGGGTGCAGTATCTGTCGTCTGCTAATGCCCATTTGTAAAGATTGTTTTAACAGGTAGTATATTGTACAGCAATTTAAAATTGAACTCTCTTAAAGGTACTATGTCCTATTTGCAGGTCAAACAATAAAAAAAGGTTGAATCCCAACGGCATTCTTATTTAGAACTGTCCACAAAACGAAAGGGTTTGAAAATGGGTTTTTTTCGGGGAAAATAATTTAACGACCGTTAGTTGTCGATTCGACATAAGTGATTACAATCACCTTAGTAACAGTCTGCATTTTAGACCCTTGTACCGAATGGTCTTTTTTGTGTTGCGCAAAGATTCAATCACTTTAATTTAGGCCATGACAAGTAATGGGTTATTGATATAGACAAATGCTCATGTACCTGTTACAGCTCATTTTTTGTATATTATTACCAAAGAAAATAAGATTCATTCAGGCACTCAAAAGTGTCTGACAGGGATATTTAATTAAATTGAATTGAATTGATTTATTGTCCATACAAAATGGAAATTCCTTGTTCACTGGTACAGGTTTTTATTAACAATGTACATACTTATACAGATTATAAAATATAATAACAACATAACACATCCAACAATACGACGTGATTACTTGTCTAGGAATGGAGGAAAACAATAAAATAATACAATGTCTACAATACTTGCCCTCGTTTTACCTTCTGTTGTAAATGTGAATCGAATCCGGCACAAATGAACGTCTGAAGCGTTCCCGCCTAGTGCGGGGAACGCAGAGGCGAATTCCTGATCGGTTAAAATGATAATTTTGGAACAAAGGATGCGATGTGTCTTTCATAATACGTGTTACCTCCATCAATTTACGATCAACATCTGTATTTTACTAAACTGGGCAATTCCAAACCGATGATGTGCTGAGCAATTTTCCTTATTCTATCCGTTTTCTTTTTGCTAGCACGTGTTCCATTATCAGAGTAACACATAAGATTGAATGTCAAGATAGACTGAATCATTGATTTATAGAACAGAACATTTTCACCTGATGACATCTACACAAAAGAAAGTCTTGTATTATTATTATAAGTTGTGGGTGTACATTCAAATTACCTAACTTCCTAGAAAGCAGGGGCGGTTTCAAGGTATTAAATGCTCAAGAGAAATCTATGAAAATTGATCTGGTGTGCGTTTTCAATGTGTCTAAGTGTGAATACAGTTTGTGCAAGAGTATCAAAACTGCATCTTCTACGCCCCTATAAGCAAACTGTAAGCAAACTGTATGGGATCTAAGAAGGTGGAGACTTGATTTAGTAAACGTTTCAGTACAATTTTCTCAAGACATTTCATAATACTACATGTTAGGGCTATAAGACGATAGTCATTCATTTTTAATGGGTTCTTCATTTTAGGAAGTGGTACAACAATTGACATTTTCCCACAATTTAGGAATTAGTGTTCCTCGATCGGTAGAGATATATAATTTATTCATAATTCCTGCAAAGTTCTACATAATTTGATGTGTGTTGGCTGCAAAAGGGACATAGTATCTTTAAGCGATGTTCCCTTGTATACGTTAAATTTCTTTTGAACACGAAAGATCAGTCGATATTTCATTGTAGTATATTTCCCCCAAAGACAGCATCTATTGGTGAATGGTGAATGTATGTTTAAAAGATATCAGATTGTAAAAACTGATAAGTAAAGACACTTTTACAAATTTAAAATAAGGAATTTCAAGAGAGTGTGTATAATCTACCGGTTCAGGGTCTTTATTTGTAAAATCACTGATCCATATCTTTGGAAAAGCTTTCTTCAATCAAGTTTAATTTTGCTTCTCTTCCTTGTTTCAAGGGTTACTGACACCCTGATCTTTAATAGACAGAAAATGTCTTTCTTCAAAGATGTCCTTTAGATAAATTTTCCACAACTAAACCAATCTGCGTAAACAAAGATTTCGCACAAAAAAACAACATTTTTATTATGCCATATTATTTGCTTATGAACAAATGTATCTTGTACAGAATAATTTTCACTACAAGTATAAACTTTCACATAACTCCAGGCTTGTAATATTTCTAGATAAAAATCAGGAAGTGGACTTAACAAAGAAAATATTAACTGCCTTGACTTAACAAAGATGACATTATATACCCGGACTTGAAAAACGTAATATTATCTGCCCTGACTTGACAAAGATAACATTATCTACCCGGACTTGACAAATGTAATATTATCTGTCCTGACTTGACAAAGATAACATTATCTACCCGGACTTGACAAATATAATATTATCTGCCTTGACTTGACAAAGATAACATTATCTACCCGGACTTGACAAATGTAATATTATCTGCCCTGATTTGACAAAGATAACATTATCTATCCGGACTTGACAAATGTAATATTATCTGCCCTGATTTGACAAAGATTACATTATCTACCCAGACTTGACAAAGATAATATTATCTGCCCTGACCTGACAAAGATGGTATTATATGCCCTGACATGACAAAGATGATATTATCTGAACCTTCTTCAAACGCGCTGCTCATACTGCATTTACCAATGACGTAAAATATTGTGTTTGTTGTTGTTTGTTTATTGGTAATTTGTCTTGTATTTATGCAGACTTCAATGTGAGTTGCTGACTGGTATCAAGAGATCTGGATTTGTGTTAATGAGAGAAGAAAAAAATAAGAGTCCAAATTGTGAGAAACAGAGAATACTGACTGATCTACGGTATATTTTCTACAAATGAAAATAATGCCGGAGAGACGTGAAATTTTATTTTACACTTTTTAAACCAAATAATGAACAAAATGTATTCATTTTGAAACGATTTACTGTTAAATGCAGTTTTTAACTGTAAATAAAGAAACACGGCCTAATCATTCTGTGACTGTTCGAGCACGTTATTCATTTCAGAGAGGAGTGTTGTCATTGGATGATGACATGCTGTTCATCGAACCATTGAAAGAAGACCATGCGAGAAGGATGAGGAGAAACATTGATGATACAACCCATCCGCATCTCATTTATAAACGACAAGCTGCTGATGGCGAAGATGCTTTGTGTCCAGTTGGAGACCGTAAGCTACCACTCCCCTTTCAGTAATCAATTCATTCATCAAGATTGAAGCCGAAATAATGTAATGTTGCGAAATGTGACCTGAGTGGAAGAGGAAGAATCCACGGGATCAAAGTGAACGGTTGAGATGTACATATTTGGAAAATTAAGAACTTTTTGAAAAATCACTCATTCTCCTGACATTGGGATGATTCTATTTCGAATTGCATATGTTCTTCTATACATGGACTGATATTCCATTCATTTTGTATCAATAATCGCACCACTCCTATCAGACCGTTTACTTCGAATCATCTGGTCATCGCGTCCGATAGGGTGGACGCGTTCCACGAACTTTCGTGGAAAGAAAGAGGAAGATCATGTGAAGTTGCACTGTAATGACGCGACCTCTCGTAGACCAATTGTAGATGTAAGAGGTTATTTCCCAAACATTAAACCGACATAAAAGTCGTGCAACGCGACTACCCGGCCCGAAGCGATGAACGATGATTCGAAGTAATTAACTTCTTAGATCGTAATTATGGAACACACATTTTTGTTGTAACGAGAAGATTATTCACGGTGTGTCTCCCAGCATGAGACGCAAATAATTTGGAATGATATGATAACTTTCTCTGAAAATAAATAGGACACCTTATCCACCTTTAAAATATTTAGTAAATTCAGTTGGACAACCACCGGTTGGTCAAATATTAACATATTTTGTAACTAATTCACCGAAAGGGAGCCAATTTGTGGCAATTATTTTGACTTTAATTAAGCATATATTTGCGAAGAGTACTTGATAAACTAGGGTTGGGAAAAAGTTGCCCCTATATTTTCTCTTCTTTGTATCAAGTTGGCTTAAGTTTGTTGGGCAAGTAACAGTGGGTCAAAAATAGCACTCTGTGAAGCTCAAAGTTAACCCAAACTGATGGAAGATAAAATTATACCCACACGTTGGATAAGGATAAAGTTAGAGGTCGATCGATTGAACATTAAATGGTGATAGGACCTTTTGGCCTGCAACCAAATAAAGCTACGTTTTTTTCCCTTTTCACATTTAGTACCAGTTTCAGATAATGGTGGATCCACAGGAACGGTGATTCTAGTCAATGAAACTACTTACAATGGTCCTTATCTTGGCGCTAAATACGTAGAAATCTTCTTTGTGGTGGACAAGCTTGTTTATGACGAACATTTGGAAGAAACAGAGAATTACGCTAATACTATTTTGAACATTGTAAGTACATGTTTTATGTCCAGCGTATACAAAGCTATGCTAGGCCTGTGATTTAACTATTATGGAGCAAATGTATGTTCACAACAATCGTCCGCGTAATAAATGAAGCTGTTATTTTTCCTCTTTTTTCCTCCTTTTTCTCCCTTTTTCGTGATTTTTACATATTTTAAAAATAACATTTGAAAGGAAATAGCTCCAAACGTTTTTGAATTTACCTTAATTTCCCTTGGGATTGGAGATAAGCTGTATAAAGTAAATCAGTGGCGGATCCAGCCGGCGGC
>BEXV01004527.1:11013-26062 GCA_003118195.1 Hemicentrotus pulcherrimus | reverse complement strand
CATCATCATCATCATCATCACCATTCTCATCTCCATGCTAAGCAGCACCATTAATATCATCTTTATGCTGTCAAGGACATTGTTAAGTTTGTTTGTTTTCCCTTTTTTTAAATTTAAAACAACGCTGATTCTCTGGATGCTGATTTCCTGCCCCAATACAATAATTTTACGATGAATATTCATTAACGTGGCGCCAATGGATTAATACATCGTGCCTCTTAAACCTATAAAGAGAATGACGTGACCAGCTATATCTATTCAGAATAGCCATAAAACAACCAAGCATTACTTCAAGAAATATGCAGCCTCATACATTTGGCAAACATACATGTAATGTTCCCTTCTTTTGGTCATATCGGATATCGAAAAGGTATTCGGATGTAATGTGACACGTGACCATCGCTCAGCTAATCACATCGATGGGATTTCCCTGTTCCGTGTCATGTGATTTAGCTTTACATCCTTAATCATACCCAATTCCTATTATATCAATGTGTGGTCACATGACTATGAATCCCCGGGTGGAGGCATTTGCATATAACTTCCGAGATTAATTTTACCTGAATTGATAATCCTTTCAAAAAGGTGTTTGGTTTAGCTGTAAGCATCATGTGCGTTGAAATGAATCTTTCACGAGCTTTGATCCTTGTCGGCGCAGACAGCCGTCTACACTGGTTAATATTATATCACCATCCTCTTTATTTATTCATGGGAACTGTGCTATAAAGAGAAAAAAATAACACACAGGAACACCGCTTCAAAGGTATCGGTAAAGAGTAAAGGAGAAACAGGGTAAAAACAGTATCAGTAAAATCATTGTAATAGCATCAGCAACGAGACCACCATTACTAGATTCTGAAACGAAGAGCCGCATCGTAAAACTAGAAGTAAGACTTCAGTTCTATCCCTATTACGAGCAGTGGAGAAAAATAAAATATAACATTAATATCAACACGACTATCAGTAACGTTATAAACGTATTCAATACTTTAAAGAGAAACTCCATTACTGGTTAAAAAAAATTAAAAAAATCAATTTCACAGAATCAAACGAAACTTACACTGAATGTTCAAGATTACAAATAAATAACATGTGTCAAACAATTTTGGAAGAAAATGTATACTGGCTGAGTAATGAGCATAGAAAGACAAGGAAATCAATGTAGTACCAACCCCGACACCATGTGTGTTNACCTTTTCGTTCACACTGCAATCGCATTACCAGTACTAAAGTTTAGCTTTAATATTAGTGGTTATACACAGTGTGTCACTAATGTCATTGACTGTACTAATCGTAATTCTTATCACCTTTTCGTATTGGTATCATGTTAAATGGTACTACAGTACAGTGGCAAGAGCATTAATAGTGTATTACCATTATATCTGGCTAGTGATTACACAAAAATGAGGGGAAAAGTAATGACAGATTTTAGAAATCTTAATTAACAAAAACGATTAGAAACACATCGAAGAGGGTGTAACGTACATTTTTTTTAATAGAAAAGAAGATACAGCAAGCAGTAGAATGAAGGAAAAGGAATTAAATAAAAGAAGAAGAAGATGAAGACGAAGAAACATGAAAAAGAGGACAATTAAGAAAGAAGAAAAATATGAAATAGGGGATTAATTGTAAGAAGGCGATTATAAAAATTGCAAGCACAGCCATATTAAGAGAAGGACAAAGTGAGAGAGAAAAATAAAAGGAGAGAGAGACAGAGTTGAAAGATTGGGAAGAAAAGACAGAAAAAATGTGTGAGTCAAAGACAGCGTGGGGGAGAGAGATAGCGAGAGAAAGAGGGACAGAGAGGTTGGGGGGTCGAAGGAGAGTAAAATCGAGTTCAAGCACTTCTTTTTATGCCCGTAATCATCAATAATGATAATCATAAATTGGATTTGCTGGAAGGCAGATTGTCTATTTATAAGATATATAGCCTGCTATCCAGCACGGTAATAGCCACCGACCTTCTGCTGTTGTCTATTAACCCATCAATGGAATGTTATACAGCAATCCCTGTCGAAGACAAAAAGATCGTTAACTTTCTACCTTTTTATATCCCTCTTTTCTTTTTTAATGGGATCATCCAAAGCGTGTTGCGGAGTCTGACAGATACAAGGTTATGTACAACAATGCTTAGACTAAAAAACAGCTTACCTTGTTCATATGTGACATGTAGATAGCTTAATTTTTGTAAAGATGCAAGCCATAGCGGAAATATGTTTAACTCTCATTTGCTCCTGTGCATCGAATGATTAATTAAGTTTAGTTCAGTGTCAATACAAGCATGCACAAAAATAAAATATATAGATTCAATAATTTACAATTAATAGCGTCATAAATATATGAGACAAAATAGAAATGTTGAAGCAAAAAATAGTACAAACAAAAGGAAATGTACTCTTAAAAAAAAAAAACTGCTGAGGTTGTTAAGGATTGTGCAGACTTTAACTACTACCTTTGCTTATTTTCGAACTAATTGATGATTTAAACAAAATCCATCTAAATATGAATTGAAAAGGAAATAAAGAACTTCTCCAAAAATACTTACTTACATTTGCATATTTTCCATTTTGTCTGCTATGACCAATCATCTGTCTGGATTTTAGTTGTATTATTAAGATTTCTTCAATACGTCATCATGAGTTCGAAATATCACATTCAAGCAGTTTAGAAAGAAATACGGTAACACAATCAGTATTAAATCGAGGTACGTGCTCATCTTTCAGTGCAGTGTTCCCCAGGAAAGTGTTCTCCCGGTATAGCGTCGCCCTGGATTATATCCCCCACCGGGCTCCCGTATGAAAAGTCAAAGTACAGTCACACACAACTCAGAAACACACCATCTAATCGTCACACATTCCGAATCCCTATGTACCTTATCCGTACATCGTTGCATCATCAATCCTACATACTTCAGGGTGCGTACCTAGAACTAGTTAAAAAGAAGGGGTGGGGTGGTTTGAATTTGTGTTCAAGTTCGCGTACGTTCCAAAAAGGTTTGTCTCATTAATGATATATTTTTGATTTATTATACGTTCTCTATGTCATTTACATGGTAGACAACAGGAATCTGAGGAATAATTTTACAAGAAAATGCATAGTAGGGAGAAGATAACAGGATGTATAGACCACCCTGGCCTAACATCTTACATATATCCATTAATAACAATAATTTAGATCACGCGTCTGCCTCTGTAAGGCTGTCAAGAAGCACACAAAAACATTAAACAAAAACAAGCAAACAAACAATACGAAGCAAAACGAGAGACCTAATGTAAAAATGATTCATACCAGCAGTCGCATCAGCAAGTCCGACACTCACTATGAACATGACGGACAAAGAAAGCGGACAAAATATACAGTTCCTCAGGTAGACAAATTAACATCCCTTCACTTCTATTATGTAAACATGTGTAGAACAGGTTAACATGCATGTGACACCTGTTCTACACATTTTTACATAAAATAAATAGCAGTGAAGGGATTTTTCTTTGTCTACCTGAGGAACTGTGTATTTTGTCCGCTTTTTTTGTCCGTCATGTTCATAGTGACCAGACCTTCTACAGACCGAATAATAAAATGTATTGCCTTCAATAGAGTCCGTTTGGCGGTGAGTAAGGAATGAAAACCGAAAATTAGGTCCTTATGGAATGAAATTACGAAATTATCAAGATATATATCTTAATCAAAGTCCAAAGAAACAAGACACTAATAAATTCACAACAATTTCGATTACATTATTCAAAGAATACTGGAAATTTATCGTGATAGACCTTGTCGGTGATATGCCAAACAAGACAATAATGTATGCATCAAATATTGTTTACATTATGCACAAAATAACTGCAAATTTATCTTGATAGATCTTGCCGGCGATATTCCACACGCTTTTTAGCGAGACGCTTTCCTCTCCTAACTTTGTTTCTCCAAATAGTTGATATTTCCAATTTAAAGTTGCAGGCACTCCCGCCTAATAGATTTGATTGCGATGTAGATTAGGGCAACCGATCTATTCAATGACGAAGATAAGCTTTAACGCATGACTACTAACGTTGCTTATTGCTCGCAAACCTCGTTTTAAGTTAAATAGAAATTGGATTTCTGGTAAAGGTGAAAAAAAAAAAAATGTAAGCTTTCTCATTCTTTTTATATCGGTTTGAAAATATTCATGGTAAAAAAAAAAAAAGTTCATTTTAAAAAGACTGCTCTTCAAATATGCCTTATTAACCCATTGACTACTGGAACCTGGTGGTCCCTGTATTATGCCTATGGGTAAGGGAGAATTCAGAAGTCAACGGGTTAAAAGAATGATGAAAGTAGCTGGAAATATCGGACCAAACTTCCAAGCAAGGAGTGTGTGTGTAGGCTCATATATTAATTTCCGTTTCCAGCATAAGGAAAGTCCGTAAGACCGAGTTAATCTGGGCCCCGTCTTACAAAAAGTTGAGATCAATCTCAACATGGCAATGGCCTATCAAGATCATCGTTACATGCGCGTATTGTACAGCACGCGCACTATCAACCAATGAGAACCGTTGTTTCAAAACTGCGATCGATCGCAATTCTTTGTAAGACGGGGCCCTGATATTATATTTAGTGATTACTCAAAGGATACACCAATTGGTATGCACTATATTACCATCCTCATCCAATCGTGTATAGGCAAAATTTTTTACAGTATAATTAAATGACCAGAACTCAACCTGATATTTAACGTACGATATTCAATCGGTGCTTATTCCTCGGGAAGAGTCGTTTTAAGTTAAAGATCGCTGCCGATCAGTGGTGCGTATGAACCGAGGGAATATATGCACTCGGTCATAACATGGCGCCAGTGCTGAGCGGCTTATGTGAATATCAAAGATGTTAAAAATACTAATGATCGGGAAAGGGGGGGGGGGTATAGGTATCTTAGACTTTTGGACAATGAACTGAGGGCAATGGTACAGAATACATTTATTTTGGGTATTGAAGTTGTAGTCAAAGTATTATATACACAATCATTTAGATTCCCACAAGCTGTAGAGTAACAAAACATTACGTGTAGATAACTTGAAAGAAGTAAAGTTGAACGGTAAAGTTTTTTCGAGAAAAGTGTAGACATGACATACAATATAAAATCATGCTATGTTAAATATGAGAAGCCTAAAATCAAAACCGAAGTTCGTACAAGATTATGCTTAATTGAAGAGTAATATTATAACGTTCACTTTTCAGTAAGAGGCGAAACGTAAAGGTAGCATGACACTATAGGGTATATTAGCGGATGGAGTGTAGTTCACTTTTGTTTAATTTTCAGCTTCACATTGCGACTTTGAAGCATCTTTATCAATATTGACTCAAGCAAGCTATATCATAATCATAGAGACAACATTCATTGCATATGTCATGGGAATCGACAATTCGAATACAATTTACACCCTTTAATTAGATCATACCAAGTAATCCGATAAAAGATAATTAATGAAGGATAAAATAAGCTCTGTGGCAGAATTAGGGTAACCCCTGGGACTCTATTGCGTCTTATCATCGCCAATATACACACAACATGGTGACTTTACAGCCTCCAACGACGTAACACTGCCAAGGAAAGGAAATCAATTACCCCCGAGATTGCTAATAATTACATAATTCAATAAAGCGCTGGGATCGATGGCAGCAAGCGTGAGCCTGTCACGAATTTCTTTTCAATTTTCCCATCAGTTGAGAATTTTAGCCGCCGATATGTGAACAATTTCCATCTTGATTTCCGCTTTTGTAACCTTAGAAAGATGTTCTTGTGTGGGAGCGTGAGTGCGTGAATAATTTAGGTAGAAGGGCGCGTTTGGTTGCTAGATGGGAAAAAAAGTGCTTTTGATACGACGTGTGATAAGAAACATCTGTGGAAACAAATGATTTGTCGATGAGATACATTTATGATACATATTAAAATAAAATATATAAAAGGATTGTTCATCACGTTTAATGAGATATATTTCCATAGTTGCAATGGATGCTCCGAAGCAGCTTGGCAAAACGACGAAAAAGAGACACAAAAAAATATGAACAGAGAAATGAACTGAGCAAAGCGAAACATATACTAAAACTGAAATTAATTTTTTTTTAAACAAAGGGAAAACAAAACCGCATCACTAATTACATTAAATTAGCAAATTAGGATTACATTGAATAATTTTCCATTAAACCATAATGACCACGTGATGGTGATTCACACATACTAAGATCGTTAAGTTAGCCAACGGAATTTCACACAAAAAAATCGTTTAAAATTCATTTTTGTTATTTAAATGAAAAGCACATCGACCCCGACGTACGATATAACTAGCTTTTTCATTTGAACCCTCATGTCCCATTGACTTTTAAAAGTTCACCCACCGTAATTTGATCAAAATAGGTTGCAAGCTGGACATTGCCTAAAAAACACGTGTGAAACAAGCCGAACTTTGGACTGACCTATAATCTTACAATCATTGTAAGATTATAGGTCAACCACACGTAGGATAAGAAGCATGAATTATCATGTATCACTTCCCCCTACGGTAATTTTCCATTGAGTAAAAGCAAACATTTTGCCGAGGTAAGCAAAAACATGAATATTCATGATTACCATGGCCTATTCGATTATTGACAGAGGATGCAATTGTGCACCACATCAAACTCCCCCACTTTAAGTCAAGGTATTTCATTGTATTATGTAGTTTGGTAGGTTTATTTTAATAACCGTTTAGTTTTCAGATATTAATGATAGCTTAAAGATATGGAAAATGTTCTTGTATTTTATATTCAGGAAAGCTATCTCACATACAAATTTACTACCAAGTGACGTCAAATCCGCCGATTGTCTTCTGCTATATACGTCCAGCGAGCAAAAATGAGACAACCGGAGCAATATGAGTTAGACTTAATTAAGCTAGGCTGTTAATGCCACTGGTTGCTCTTACCATTATGATCTTTAGATAATATTTTTCCTTCAAATAATGAATTATCAAAAATGTAAATTCTGTAGATTTGTGATCATGATTTGTACGTCCCTTGAGAGACCAATGCCAGTAAAAAGTGAGAGAAAACAGTGGCACGAACGGCCTGCCATAGTCAAGTCCGACTTAAAGTCGATCTTAGTCTCTGTGAAACACCCCCCTGGTGTTCTAAAAAAATGTAATTCACTGTTGCCCGTAAAGTTGAAAAAATAAATTAATCTCCCCTCTTTATGACAACATTTTAAGAATTATTATTTATTCTTCATAGCTGTGGTTATTTTCTCAGGGGTCAATTAATCATTCGTATGACCCTTTAGACTGATAAATATAGTTCTAGAGGATATGAATTCAATCTACCAAGATAGATTTATATTATCATAACCATGACATGAAAAGAGGTAACGAAAAATTGTCCCTACTTTATGGGAAACAGTATACATACCGTCGACCTTTCAAGGATGGTAAACTTTTCACCGTATGTTGTCACTACCACCTCTTCCCAATTCCGTTCTAAATTATTCATGACGTAAGGTTATTAATATTACAAGGAGAGCATGGGATTAGGGATTTAGCTGACGCTACTTGTCACCCTTCGAAAAGGGATCGTATTCCCGGGCAAAGTTACAATCTCGAGCGAATTTTGGTGAACTCTTAAACTAAATGCAGTGTGATAATCTACCTTGCGATCAAAACGCTTTTATGTACATGTTGAATGTCGTTTTTAATATGTTTATCTAACCCTCCTTCTTAATATTGCGGTGAAATCACTTCTTAATTTTCATCATCAAACCACGAAGTATTTATCACCTTTGATTATTATTGTCGTGCTTTCCGGACCCGCAACCTCGTCCAAATGCAGTTTAACTATGACATATTTTCCCGACCAAAAAGTACTGGTGAATATTGTTTGTAATATATTTATCTTACTCCTAATGCAAAATTGGACATGTTTTTTTCTTCACTATGTCTGTACATGTGTACCACTCAACTTAATGTCTCGAGAAGTCTACATGCAAACGTGTGCGAACCACAATGAACCCTTTCATACAATCACAAAGTGTAGAGTGATTATCTAGAATACTTCCTGATTAAGAACTTCCTTGGAATATTTCTTTAAATCGTAATATCTGATTCTATTTCTCAATATTAAAACACTTTCCAAATGTTATCAACAAACGGCACCTAGTCTTTGTTTAGAGTTCATTTGAGTAAACAATATTTTATAACAAATGAGATTTTAATATAATATTTGTAATATAGTATACCACCATAAAACACTAAACAGTCCACTTTAACCTGAATCAAATCCTGAATCTATTTTTGTTTTTAATTATCAAAATACAATTGTATTTTATATCATGATGCTACACTAGTGGAAAGTGCAAATAGTCACTATTCGAACTGGCGTTTCCCGCATAATTTGGAGCATTTTAATGCTGTAAAAGTGATGTGGAGGGTTAAAAAAGAGCGTACCAACAGACTAGTGACCAATCACTTCTCAGGGGATTAGCTAAAGGTGTGAGTAGCCTCGCTATTTCACGAAACACCACTCCAGTCTCAGCCGTGCAGGGCATGTTCTTTTTGCATGAATCCTTTACTTAAACATGCAAGCCCGTATCAATTTTCTAAAGCCACATGGGATTCGATCTGAGGGGTGTAAACTCAACATTGCGACGCATGCAGGCCTCTTTTACTTTTTAAAATGCAGTAGAGAGTATCGGTATTAAAAACTCTCTTATATCAAACTAGCTGCGTTAATTTTCTCTTGTAATAAGTGGTTTGATGGTCTGTTTCTAGCTGGTTTGCAACAATAGCATAGTATTCCTGTAAGTAATCAACAAATGGGACTTCCCTTGTAAGTGGATTTAATAGGCCGATTATAATGATATTTTAAGTTTGTAAATGGTTTAATGATAATCTGGATTTATATAGAGCTCATTGCGTTATTCCGTCTCTAATCACTATACAAATATTATTACCCCGGTCACCAGATATTATAAACGCACAATGTGCACCATCTCCACTCCTTTGGAAGTTGTTTAAACATATGCTTACCGTAGGGTCATATGGTAATTACTAACACAAATGTTTTTGCCATCATACCAGGCCCCAAGGGCATAGAGTGGCAAATATAGATTAATGCTTGTCAAAAGATATTACTACCATGTCAGAGATCGTACCCATGAACTTTTAAATTCAATTCAAGTGCTTAAACCACTCGACTGTGACACCTCTACAACCTCTACCACTCGAAAACAAAACGCTTACTTATAATTGAAATGTCCCCTTCAATATGATATTTCTTTGCGGTACTTTCCTTAGTGCCTCAACACATCTGTGTACAGATATATCATAACCATGCCCTTCAGCCTTCCGCATGTTCAATGCAATAATTTGTCACTCAGTTTGTTTTCAATAGGAAATATGACATAAAATGTATTGCATGTGCCTGTCTCATTTTTCTTTTGTTTAATAGCATCGACATGTTTTTTTCTTCCAGGCATGTCTTTTCTTTCCGAGGCGACATACATTATTTACTTACTGGTCGACACAGCGGTACCACTTCTCCCACAAAAAACCTTATTTGTCATTTTATTTTGCATGATATTAGGCCCGTGGCACTCGTTAGCCGTGTTATAAATGATGGCTATGTTTGTCGGGGACAACTATTAAAGAAATTACTTTGTAGAGATAAATTTCATGGAAAGAAAGAATAACCTAGAGGGAACTATACTAGTGGGATTTGATATATGTTTTATTCAGTACATGTATTAGCGATATCAATTTGTTTGTAGAACATTGTTCAGGTTTTGGTCGTGCAGGCGTTAGTCACATGTAGACATTCCCCTACAACTCTCTCTCTAGCTTTATCGCTCTTTCCTTTTCTCTTTTAACTGAAACATTCGACGAATAGTTTTTAGAACTAGAATGCACACTGTTGTTAAATCTCATTTCCAGTCTTGATATTTAAAACATTTTATTTGAATTAAGTGTTATCAAATGATTTCAACTCGATTCAACTTACTGTTCGTCACTCTTTTAATTTGTTCTTAAAGGGCCACTGCACAACTTGTAGCTACTTACGCCCTCTATATAACAAATAGTGCCTAATCGGTGACCATGGGTCCCCCATGATCCTCTTTTTATTATGTTTACTGAGAGCTGAGTTGATGAGATAACCACCTGTCCAGTGACCTTGCAGGGCTCTCCAATCCCTCCTGTAAACTACGGCAGATAAGCTTTAAATATCTCCCTCTTAAACACACTTACACACAATCTCACACATACACACGCACACGCACGATCACACTCACACACGCGCACACACACCCGCATCACATTTTACTACAGAAGCTTCTCTACCTCTCTTTCCTCAACTACTCCTCACCCACACTCTCCCCCTCCTACCCACACCCTCTCACCCACTCTCCCACCACGCACTCCCGACCCTGTCTATCATGTTGTTCGCCCTACTTCTTTTCTGTTTATCCCTCCCCTTCACCCGAAAGTAACCATGAATCGAGCGGAAACTCTCTGGGTAAGTGCCCGGTTCTGCCCCGCATGCTGCACGTTCAATATATGGACAGGAGCATGTCGAAGTTGCGGTTAGCTGTGAGCATTAATATTCTCTCGGGATTTCAGGCGCAGGCGAGGTAAACAAATGCATATTCTTTTGTTTTGTTTTAAGACGGAGAATGAATAGATAAAGAGTGTGCAGCCACATAACTTGCCCAGAGAACACATGCATTTGACAAAGCAGCATAAATATAAATGCATCTTTAACAGCGTGGACATATTCGATTAAAGATAAGCTTGAGTTCTGGTAATGATAGTAAATAAGTTATCACGGAATCCTGAAAGGGTACCCGGTGGGATTCGAATTTCAGTGTGATAAGTTCAGTGTAAAAAGACGACTAGCTGGGATATGCTCCTTAGGAAGTGAACAGTGTGTACTTAATAGTGCAGAATCGCAATTGAATCCAGTGAACGGATTAATAATGATATTGTAAGTAATTTTATTATGTTAACTGGTTGACGGTATGATCATTATTCACCGTAACAACTTATTAAATGCGTTTTGTTCATGTTGTAGAATTACTTGCAACATGTTCTGTATTTTACAGAGCACTCTCCGAGAAATGACGTTGAACGAGTGGCAGACGATGAGTTTTATTTCATAATTTTGATCACCGATTACGAGTGTTGATCGTTCCACTTTAGGTCGTGTTTATCAATCTACTCAAAAGTGAAGACTCGAGGAATCTAAAAAGGTTGTCTATTGAGCACGATCATTGCAACAGACAAGGGCTAAATGAAAGGAAGATAAACACATGAAAGGGGGAGGGAGAGAGCGGTGTAAGAGAGAGAGTGGCAACATTTGAGATAGATAGATAGATATGATATAGAGAGATAGATAACAAGAGAGAGAGAGAGAGAGAGAAAAGGAGAGATAGGGAGGGGCGAAAATTGAGATAGATAGATATAATATAGAGAGGTAGATAGAATTATAAAGAGAGAGAGAGAGATAGTGTGTGGCAATGGTTGAGATAGATAGATAAGATATAGAGAGATAGAAAGATAGAGAGAGAGAGAGAGAGAGAGAGAGAGGGAGGGCACAACTTGTGATCGATATATATGATAAATATAGCTAGATACATAGAGAAAGAGAGAGAGAGTTAGAGAAAGTGCAACAATTAGATAGCTGGAGAGAGAGAGAGAGAGAGAGAGAAGGAGTGGTAAAAATTTTGATAGATATGGTAGAGAGAGAGAGAGAGAGAGAATGGGAAGGCGGGTTGAGATCAATAGAGAGAGGTAGAAAGATAGAGAGAGAGAGAGAGAGAGAGAAAGAGAGAGAGAGAGGATAGGGAGATTCAACATAATGGGGGGCTAGGGAAATGGAAGGGTGAAAGTCAGAGAGAAGTAAAACAGAGATTCCTTTCGGTGCATAATGCCCTTTCGGAATATTTTATGATTACTGTCTCCCAGAATGTGCGACTTCACAATTGTTCAAATTCCGTATGTCACACTTGAAGGTAGTGTCATTGTGATATTAACCTATCTATCATTATGAAAAGCGTGGTGTTAACATAAACACAATCATAATAGAATGCACGCCATTGGCATTTGCTTAGCACCTCCAAACTGCTCAAGAATGTCAGATTTAATCAAAATCCTGCTCTTTATACAGAAACATCGACCACCTCGGATTCCTCGTCCCGTGTCAAAGACAAATTTCCATAAACAAAATACACAGGACTTCTGTTTGAATAAATATATTTGGTATTCAGTAATAGGTCAGTGGCAAAGCGATAAAGCAAGTACCTGAGCGGCTTTGGTTCTTAACCAAGGCGATGAGAGAGTACCCTTTGTTAAGACACACAATTTGAGATTGTGGAAACTGTTAAAAAACCGAGTCCTTCCAAAAGCGTTTGAAATTCACTAGTTTCGTGGCTGCTTAAAGACAGTCAAGCTTTTATTTGAACGCGTTGATGTCAGGTGGAATAAATAACGAAAGATCGAAAAAGGAAATCTTCATAAGATGTGAATATTCGATTGGATTAAATTCAGTTTATTCAATATTGTTTCTACTCTCAATTATAACTATACCAACATAAACAGAAATGAGCACGCATTTGAAAAATTGACCTACAAAATATATACGTATACACATATACACACGTAGATACATTTATACATACATATACGAATCTTGTTAAGATGTGAACGTATTATTTTTGGCATATCTGCAAATATATAGGTATAGGATTATTCATCTTGTATACGTCTTTTATATGTAAATTCGTTTTTTTTTATCTCAATGGAATGACTTTGAAATTTACGTTTCATGCGGTTTATATCACCTTGCCTATGAAAATAAATATTGAGAAAGGTGCCAGTATGCTTTAGACGTGTTAGAGGAAAGGAAACGGGACGTGAGGGGCGAAACAGCGGCATTTCAAGTTCATCTCTGAAATTTGATTCCGAATCCATTTAACGTCACATCCGCAATGGATCAGCGATCGCTCACGTGTATTTGATCAATGATTATGTTGATTATATGATAAACATTGCTATTTTCTCTATGTGTATTATGAAAACGCTTTTCTGCCTCTAAAAAGACAATTTATTTCAGGTCTATGCTGAGCCTAACTATATGGCTTGGTAATTTACATTATATAATTACTAAATAGTTTATGCAGGAAAATACTGTCTTTCGTTATTCAAAATTATCCGTTTATTTTATGAGATCCTTATTTCATAAAACACCTACTGCACCTGGATCGGGAGAGACAATTAAAGCTGAAATGCCTTGATATTTACCAGGCATTCTGTATTCTTCGTGACCCTTGTCAAAAGGTAGTGTGAAGATGTGATCAGAGAAGTTGTTATGTGACATCCTTCGAACAATAAACTCAGAAATTGCTGCCAGAGATTGGCGTAGAAAATCTCGTGTTCTTGTTACGCCGCAGAAAGTAGTATGTGCCGTAAAACCATTTTATTACATAAAATATCTCAATTCTTTTTATAGAGGTGTGTGGAGACGAAAGATATTTCCTGGAAAAGAGTGAAGACATTACCCAATTATAAATATTCATCTTTCAAATGCGTGTCCCTTTTCTAATCGAATAATTTTCATCATCATAACAATAATGATAATAATAATAACAATAATATTGTTGTAATAACGACAAATCTCTAAAACATCTACAATATGCCCAATTACTGGAAAATGGCGAATGTAGATGTATGTTTTGCCGAAGGACATTATTGCCGCGGTTGGACTCGAACCCATAAACCAATGTCCGGTGACGTATCTACTAAACCACCACACTTCTTTAACAAAGGAATTGAGTATATTTGCCTCAGATTCTGAACAAAATCCTGGATTTAGATCAAAACATGCTGCAATCATGATTATGAACCTTTAGGTTAGTCAGGAATCCCATGACTTTTACAAGCCGTTCGCCTGTCTGATTATCAAGATATTTATGATTGTAGGTAGGGCCATGCATCTCAGCTTTGTAAAACTGGAATCATTGTTAACAATGCCTTTAAACAAAAAACACTTGCCTACATGGCTCCGTTATATGTCGAATGGTAGTTACGACTGTCTGCATCTTAAGCTCACCCTACACGTCGATAGTTTTGAGTAATCGGCAGGCCTTACCCGGTCAGGCAAGTAATTGTAGGAGGCCATACACTTAGCTTCGATCGCCAAAAGGTGACGTTAAAGGGAATAGGTGAGACGAATGAAATGCATTCGGGGACATTTTGGTGAAGCTGTATTTGAAGGTGTTTCTCCGAGTTTGACCCATTTTTAAACCATAATTATGAAATTCCTGAAATGCAAATGAACTCAGAGTGTAATTTTACAAACATTGGAAAAAAAGAGGAAGGAAAGAAAAAAAAAATAGTAATCGAAAAGTTGATTCACATTAAATGAAATGACGCATGATTTTGAAAGTGTTTTAATCATGCTTCAGATCTACTGCTGGAATAAAGACATGGTTTTATTTTTAAAAAAAATTAAAAAAAAAAAAAGATACAAAATGCCTTTTTTGAATTTTTTGAGAGTCAGAATGGTCTAAACGCAATGTTAAAGTAAATGGGTTAACACCCTTCTGCCTTCCAGTTTACGTTATGATGTAAATATAGGCCTTCAAATGTGCGCATATACCTTTAATACCAAAACAAATATCTGGAATTTGTAGCCGAATATACCTTCCATCCCCGCAACCCTGTTACTTTATCTTTCTCTTTTCTTTTCTCTCACCCATTTTTTCCCGATCTGGTAATGGTTGCTAAAATTGTCACATATCTCATTATACAAATGTTTTCAGCTTGCTACCTCCGTGACTGGTTTGATTCCCAGAATGCTTTGCTCCTACCGGTTTTTTCCTTCTTCTATCGCTATTCTGAGTTTGATCTTAGCCGACTGGAAATTATATTCAGGTTGTCGACTTGATGGGAGGGTAGGGGGAGGAGGGGAAGGGGAGGATATAAATAGGATGCTCTCTTAACATTGATCTCTGAGAGTAAAAGAGGGAGAGAGAGAGAGAGAGAGGAGGAGGAGG
>BEXV01004527.1:0-10813 GCA_003118195.1 Hemicentrotus pulcherrimus | reverse complement strand
GGGGTAAGGTCGACGAAAAAGATTGAAAGTCTTGTAATGATATCATTGATTGAGTGTGGCATATGACTCTATTTTGATGGATAGACGATGTCCCTTTCGGTGACAATTATCCATGAATAATCCACCAAATTGATATAAAAAATAAATTATTTCTGGCTAATCATAATTTCTAAAATTTAAAATGCCAACAGTGTCATAGTGACTATTTATGAATAAGGTTATAACAGAAAGGGAGTAGCCTAGAACTGGTATAAATTCATAAATATTTCGATTTTCATCTATGATTTTCATGATTTGTCATGTTTTGCTACTTGCATGTTTATTTGTTTACACTATCGTATTTGGAAAAGCTCTAAATACGCGCACTTATTATCATTGAATTTTTAATTCTCATCATGAACTAAATTTGGGTTCAGGTACAAAACCATTTCCAAGGTTACCCATAAACCAAGTGTCAACCTCTGAAAGCCTATCTGGACTAGTTTGGCCAGGTAGGATTAAACCTCCCTGTATAGTCACTGACAGGTGGTTATGTTATCAAATCGGCTCTCAATTAACATAAGAAAAAATTGACCATGGGGGACCAACGGTCACCGATTGTTTGACATTGTTTGCTATATAAAGGACTCAAGTAGCTTAAAAGTGCATGTGTATTCTGTAGCAATCGTTGTTTAAGCTGCATTACAAAGACAAATGAGATTCAGAGTGACATTATCAATAAACCAATCGAGAAACGACGAGTAAATTGATACATCCGAGTAATTTTTTTTATTTTTTATTTATGAATACGAGGAAAAAACGACAACATAACAAGCATGACGATAAAGTGTGCCCTTGTCCATAAACGGTAGATAAAAATGGAGGGAGAGTGTTAACATCACTGTTTGAGCTTGAGTACAATGACAGACGAGGTTCCGGGTGACATTATCAATTAACTAATGTCGAAACGATCATTGCATAAATTACATCCTAGACGTGATGAATTTATTGGAATCAATGAAATGATGGGGTGCTTGTACTTAATCCTTAATCGTAATGACAAAATTAGCAATTAAGATGAAGACGAAATAATTATTTAATCTTAATTATAATTAGCATGACAGATTTATGAAGTACGGGTTACGGGTCTATCGCGCAGAGATGATGCCACTTGTAAAGAAAATGACTCTTCTTGTATCTGTCAAATGTATAACAAAAAGGGGAAGAAAGGATGTGAAGTGTGGATGAAAATTACCTTTTAAAAAAGCTTGATAAAATCGACTGAAAAAGATGTAGAAACTATCAACTTAACCAACTATCAATCTCAAAATTATGATCAATCTTCTTAACATATCTTCTTTGTGAATCGATTAAGATTGAAATGAATTTTTCGTCTAAAGATAATAATGAATGAACTAAAGACAGAATCCTTTAGCTACTTTTGGACTTATCAAAACAAATAAATCTTACTTCAGCATGAATAAGGCTTGTTTTTTCTTCAAAATTATGAAAAGGGGAATGTTTTTGGTTTTCCTTGGTTTTTATTCATTTCTCTAATAAAGAAAATTGTACATAATTTATAACATTGTATACAAAATAACAAAATAAACTTCACATAGGTCTAAAGAAATTTGCTAGTGAACTTTACATTTACATACAAGGTTACAAATAAAGTTACACATTTACAGATGAAAAATATTTAAAATTATATTTTCAAATTAAAAAAAAAAAATCGCAAATAAAGTTTGTACCATTTTCTCGACCAGTTTGCTTATAAATCTCAAATTATTTATTTTATTTTCCACGATATTTTGTTTTCCTCTTGAAATTTCCTTCAGAGAAAAAAAGAAGAAGAAAGGTGATGGTTATTCTATTTAAAAGAAGAAAAAAAAGAGAAGATAAATGATATTCAAACAAGAGAAAGAGCTAGAGAACACCTACTACCACCGCTCCACACACCATTTAAACTCATAACAAGTACAACAGTATACAAAACACACACCAACATAAAACGAACAAACAAACAAAAGAAAAAGAATTGTAATAGAGTGTGATCGAAAAGACAGAAACATATGTTGGTTAGATAGGATGAGGTTGCTTCCTGGAACTATTATAAGTTCATGTCCTTTCTCCGAATAAAATAATCATCTTTTATTTTCACTGAGGCATCTTTGAATACCAAAAAACCTCATCATCTTTTCCCCCCTAATGCCATGCAATGAGGGGGTGCGAGATACTCTTCCTGTCTCCTTTCCGCAGTATATTACGCGTGTAAATCATACATCGCTATCTACATCGCAAAACAGCCCCAGAATATGGTCGCTTGGGAGTTTTGAATAATTAACGAGATAATAAATGGCAGATGATACCACGTTTAAATCAAGTTGCCGTGGGATGGGTATCAAAAAGAGACTCGCCACTCTATCTACCTGGCTTTGCCAATTATCAGGAATTGGGGCAGAAGAGAACGGAGGAGTTCTTTATGGATGAGATGATGAAGATGACGATGATGATACTCATTATAGACAGCCCCTAACATATATTTTACGGTATTATTCCATTTGTCTATTTTTGGTTGTCTATTAGTGAACGGTCTAATTAAGAATTTCTATGAGTCCTTTTCTTGCGGTATGCTCATCATGGATTCATATTTAGCTACGTCCTTTATCTTTGAGTGAAAAAAAGAAAATCCTTTACCTACAAACGTTCTTATACTGGATCAGGGCTTGTTTTAAAAACAAAATGGGAAAAGGAGAGAGATAGAAAGAGAAAAAGATAGAAGATGGATAGAAAGATGGATAGAAAGAGACAGAGAGGGGGACAGATAGAGAAAGAGGGAGAGAGAGAGAGAGAGAATTAATAACGCAAACACAAACAGAAGATATGGTAACCTAAACATGCAGTCTATACGATTCCACTAGAAAGAAGTCTTGTAAAATAGGAAACTTGTATATTCCTCGGGCAAAACGTTCGTTAAGTGTTTCCTATATCGGATAATATTTTATCAAACTCTGTTTAGAGAGCCCCCGAAACTTTTATTACAGGATGACCTAAGTCTTTTTTAAGAATCTGCATTTCCGCGACATTTCAGAGTGCCTCGAAGATAAATTTCTAATAATTAAATCAATAATTATTGATGCGCTTGGCCTCTGTATTTATATAGATCACTTGGGACAATGCGGAGGCTGGGGGAAGTATCACAGGCCTCCGTCCATCCCTCCCCAAAGATTAGGATGATGATACTGAAATAATAATTAGCAACTATTAAAAGGTTAACGAATTCTGGATAGGTCATTCGTGCCTCAATGCCTTATCATGAGTTTATTGGTATGTTGATGTTTTATTGACGTTTAATGGGTGAGCGAGTGAGGGGTAGAGGAAGGGGCCATGATTAACAGGTGACCCCTTTTTAAAACCTAATCATCAAACCTAAGTACCCAACACATAACTTGCCCCCTTATTCGAGTCAATTCGGAACCCCATAGTTTACCCCAAGCCCTTCAAATAAATGCAAGACTTTATGGGTCACGCTTTTCAGGTTGCATCCGCATAGCTTCGGGAAAAAAATGCCATAGGAATATAAGATGTTACAATTTGTGATACTACTAGTTGATTTGAAACACGTCTTCAAACTTGTTTATCTGTTAAAAGGCATCATTGGGTGATATATATTTTCCTATATTCATTGCGTTCTTCCTTGATCTTCCTTACTCCTGGTGTAATTGTACCTTATACTGACAAGGTCAATATTTCTTTCATGTTAGAGTGCACAAAAAGAACAAAAACAGACGAGAAACCTACAATAAACTGATTAACTTTAACCGGCAAGGTAATTTGCTATTTGTACTTACGAAACATAATTGAGAGCTTTATGATTTCGCTTCCATCCACCTAATAATTCCAATTAATGCTTATTTTATT
This sequence comes from Hemicentrotus pulcherrimus, assembly GCA_003118195.1. Taxonomy (NCBI): domain Eukaryota; kingdom Metazoa; phylum Echinodermata; class Echinoidea; order Camarodonta; family Strongylocentrotidae; genus Hemicentrotus; species Hemicentrotus pulcherrimus. The sequence goes on along the minus strand of BEXV01004527.1, from coordinate 6,913 downwards.
TCGTTTTATTCGCCAAATATTAGGAGAAATTGCCAAAGACCCCATGCACAGGGCAATTCTATAAATATTCTCCAAAGTAATGAGTTGCCACGAAAATGTATCTTTGCGATGAATGTCTGCAATCATGTTGTTTTTTTTGTTTTTTTTTTGTTTTTGGTATTATCTGATTATTCGTCAAGCAGAATCATCGACATCATCGTCGGATAATGACAATCTTTTTCTGTCTCAATTTTCTCTTTCAATTAATTCGGTATTCCCTGCAAGCATATTCTGATGACATGCTAAGCTGTATGACTGTTTTAATTTATCATCGAACCTTGATATGAGCAAATCGAGGCTTATTTTATTCATAGAGGACGAGACCTTCATATTAATAGGTTATTTCGAATGAAGATTAGAAACGTGCACTGAGAGGCGGAGTCGTAAGTATAGTCATGTAGACAAACAAAATAGAAAAATATTAATGATATTCCGCTTGTATATAGCGCCCAATACATCGATACAACGATGTGTTTAAGCGCTGTACATGCAGATATAACCATCCCCGTCGCTCAAAGACTTTTGTTTCCTCAGAGTATTTTTGTAATAAATACGTTGATTATGTCTACGGACATCATTCCAAACAACCACAAACAACAAAAACAAGAACAACAGCTGCAGGAAGTGTGGTTTCAATGATCGTTATAATTACCACGATTATGATGATGATAATGATGATGAAAATAAAGATGATATTAGGAACAGTAATTAGAAAACTGATTATTATAATGATGATAATAATAATAATTATATTATTATGATAATGATGATATTAAGTTTTTTTGAAGAGAATAGCAAAAGAGCACCCCCTCATTAAATCTTTAAGGTCTTCAAGTGCGCATCTTGAAAATGGGTTAGTATCACTAATCAGAGCTGAGGAAGTCTTAAATAGGTCTTTTCAAAATGATCAATTGATCAGATTAGTGGATAAGAAATCGACTCGTGTTAACGTTAATGTGTGAGACACATCTCTTAAAGTGTACCAATCACATGCAGAAAAAAAGATTATTTGTATAGCGAGAATGAGGATTAACTAATACGAGGAATGAAGAAAAGAAGAAGGAACATAAAACCCTGCTCAGGAGACCCAGTTGGACGTTGGGTTTGTGCGCCCCTATTCCATTCGAGTACGACTCTTGAAGTCAACTCTCAAAGTTGGTTTTATATTTACCGAAAGCGTAATTTATATTTGCAATATTTCTTTATAGAAGTCAATTATGATGCTCATATTCTGAATAAAGTATCGTGACACGGAACTTCTGATACAAGGAGCAAAATATTTGTGTAGGTCCAATATTAAAAGGCCTTGCCCTTGACATAATGAGGGCACTCTTGATTTCATCGGGAAGAAACAGTAATTAACCGACTTTATGATATACGACGTGAATTGTATTAGACGTAAATAGACCCTGATGCTAGATAAAAGACGCCGAAGTTACGATATTTCAAGCCAATTAATGGATTGTTGATATTAAAACGTGTCTGCGTTTACAATGGGAAAGGCCATGTTCGTTTTGACTTGCCCCAAAGTCCCAATTAGCGCCGTTTATGGGAAAATGGTGGCTAGCAAAATGACACACTTATTAAGAATTGTCAATCAGCTTAACTGCCCCCCCCCCCCCCCCCCCCCCCCCCCCCCCCAAAAAAAAAAAATAGAAGGAATAATGCCACTTTCAGTTCTACGACACATGCTCTGGTGGTAATTTTAGAGGCGAATTCTCAACTAATTGTGCACCCTAAGATATATGTATATAATGTGTAATCTTTTCACTAAGAGTAAACCTAACCTAAAACGCAATATGAAATACAACTCCTCAAAGAAAACCAGCAACAAATTGCGCAGAAGGAAAATGATTTATTACCACTTTGTCTGTACAAACAAAATTGTGTTTAGCATTATTAAAGCAATAGACAATTCACATAACCCTGACCGTTTATAAGTCATAAAAATGGGAGAATCGTACTGTAAAGTTCATCCACTTCACTCTCGATCAATTAAAAGGTTAAAAGTTCACGTATGTCCTTAGACAAGGCATTTCACACACATTTCACACACAGTCGGCTCTCTGCATCCAGATGTTAAAGCGAATCCTGACCGAATCCTGAATTCCTTGAAATGCACCGTGCGCTGATTACAGTTACCCGACCTAAAGACCTGATATATAAATAACATCTAGTATTCCTTGGAAGCGAACATTTATTTCACAACCTATGTAAGCTGATAATATTCTTCATAATGCGAATATCTATTTTCAGCTTTCAGATACAAATGAGGTCAGCTAGCCAAAAAATCATTAGATTATAAAGTGACCGTGCATCCCGTCAAATATCGACCTTTAATCGCTTTGTCAAGTGTTCAGTTGCATGGATTTTACCCATGATGCATTTCATTTCACATCACAATGTGACTAAAGATTTATGTTGGTATAGATGTAAAAGTGTTTTCGTGCAAAAATCATGTAATGTTATTTACATATCAATTTTTTTCCAGTTAAAGTTCATATAATTGTTGCTGAATTCGACTTCAATCGGCGTTTTAAAGATGGAATAAGCGCCATTTCGTTATTGTGCAGGTGATTGACTTTTCGGTTATTGAGTCTTCTCACCATAGAAGGTGAGAGCAAAGAAAGGAGAGACACCGAGAAACATAGGGTAAGAGGGAAAGAGGGGGAGAGATTCAGGCTGACAGAGACAGCGAGAGAGAGAGAGAGAGAGAGAGACAAAGAGACAGACAGACAGACTGAGAGGCAGGCACATAGACAGAGAGGGAGAGAGAGAGAGAACTAGACACATAAGGGGAAGGTCAAATAGACGTATAATAGTAGATTTATATATTCCGTGTCTTTAAATAACAAAGTTATTCATGATTGATGACACCACTCATTCAAATGCATGTACATCGCATCTGAGACATGCACTATAAATATTCTCAACATCTGGTCTTTTGACCTCGTATTCAATAAATGTTCCATATCAATAACCATTCTTTATAAACCTCATAATTTATGAGCGATAAGCTGAAAAGCGATTTCGCACAAAAGAGAAAACGGTATTTCCTTGGTTCCGCTTGCCCTTTCGATCTTTACCGAGCCTTTTTAGTTTCAAGTATAAATAGGATAAAGTGAATGTTTCCTCTTTTCATTACTGCTACAGACGGTTGGAATTTAATGATCTGACAAGTCACTTATCGATCATTTTACCCAAAGATGTACAACTAAAAATAAAATCGATGATCATAATAACCGGCGCACCTGCGTGACCGGATATACCATTCAGTTTTTTGTCCGTTTGCAGGTCGGGCTGTATAGAAATGCACTGATTTGGGGCTTCTTCGAATGAAGGAGAACGGTACACGTATGGAAAGCAACAACGGGCTATCTTGGTCGGGAAGGTCATGACTAGGATAGATTGTTTAAAAATGGCACGATAATCTACCATCCCCGGCATGGCGACTATTGGTCATCTCTCCTTGAACAATACAGAAGTATAACGCGTGGCTGTCACCCATGTTTCATAATTATATCGTTCCACCATAATGACTGTACCATAGTCCTCCATTTAATTTTTGTTTACATATTTTAGACACTTAAAGGCATCGTTTAACAATGATAAATTTGTGATGATGGATCTACGTATTGTCAGTGTGTGTGATATGGTGTAATATTGAAGCCCTTAAAAAATTTCGCTTTAAAATAATCATGAGGTGCCGCAAAAAAGTATGTAATCGGTTTTAACATATTCCTCTCCAATAGACTGTAGTGTAATATAAAAACGTTAGGAAAATGAAAAATGAGGGTTCGATTTCCAATCATAGATATATTGATAATCAGACAAGCGATCGGCTTGTAAAATTCATGGGGTTCCTGACTGACCTAAATGTTTATAATTATGATTGCAGCATGAGCTAAATCTAGGATTTAGTTTCAGAATCTAAGGCAATGTTACCGAGTCACTTTAACTGAAATAAGCTCTCAACTTTCAACTAATCTAGAAAACGAATTTGTTATACAACAAGTGCATTTGTCCTTATAAGATCAACAACCCGCTCACACAAGTAATAAAGTGGGTGATTTTGTTATTTTTTTGTGACGTGTGCAAACGAGATCATCTTTGCTATAATTGCCAGCTTTTGGACAAATATTATGAACGCTATTATGTTTATTATCGTTTTAAATATGCTTTAAAGCAATCAGAGAGAGAGAGAGGGGGGGGGGAGGGGGGTTGGTGTTCATAAATAGTTACACGATTTCACAGAAATGTACCTGCTTCAAAAACTGTATAGATCCCCAATCGGGTCAAATAGTCTGCAGATTAAGATTTGTTGATTATTATCACAATTTGTTTAAAATTTAAAACACAAATGGACAACAATATTTAATTCCTCTGCGTCTTTTCCAAACACGACAATGTTTAGGGCACTTTTCCCAATATCACTACATTTTTGGTCGCAATCAGTGATGTATCCGTAACGTATAAATGCTACAATACATTTCCACTCAGGTGAAACATTATCTTGCTTGCTCTACATTGTTAAGTGTTTAATGTAGAGGTTTCAATAATCTCTTTCTGCTTTTTCGATCCAGACCGTCCATCTTGTCTATCGTCAACTTATTAATATATCTTAAGGCGCCGACATTATTGTTTATGAAAACGTCGTGTTTCGTTTTCCGCGCTGCATGAGATGCGAAAGGTGATAAGGGTCTTCCTCTTTTAGTCTCGTGCGGCAAATTGGCAACAGGATATTAAGTATCGTCTTTTGAAAGGAAACTGGTGTATTCACGGTCGTTGTAGCGTGTGCATTGTCGCTTCCGATCTCGGGTGCGTCATATTTTGTGCTTGATTGGGCATTGAATCGGGTTTCGATCTCGATGAAATTGAGAGGGGTTCAGGGCTTATCGCGAGAGGAGAAGAAGGGGGTGGAGCCGCACTTATTTTGAGGGGAATCCTCACGGCATGCACCTGTAGCATGTTTATAATATGTCGTTATACGTATTATACAAGTATTGCTTGTGGCATTATAATTTAATGTTTAAATTTGAGTTAAGCACATTAGGTGAATAATCTTTTCAAAACATATATGTCTCTTGTTGAAGACTGGGCTTTTAAAATATAAGTTTGTTATGGTCCAGCACGAACCTAGAACGTTGAATTCTGAGATTTTGTAGAGCAAGCACGAAGCAGACTGAGGCGGACATTGGTGGAATACATATAGTCATCATCATTATTATATCATCATTACCAAAATCATCATCGCAATCATCGTCATAATCTCCACCACCATCGCCATGACCTTGATTGTCATCAGCATCAATTTCATGATGTAATAAAACCATGACATAAACTAAATGACGACCATGTTAATGCAAAAATGAAGACAAAAATGGTTTACGATTAAAATGAAAGAGCACTGCGTCAAAGGTACAGAAGAGTGGGGATGACGGTACATGAGGTGTTAACCTCAAACAATAATAAACAATATGATACATGGAAAATAAGAACAAAATATTGGTCAACGTCGAAGTCTTCAAGTGAATAACACATCCATCACAATGTAACGAACCGCAAATATCTTTTACCCAACCCAAATGCATTCATCATCATTTCATCCTTCTTAACAATTCAACATCTCCGAAAACTTTGTCATCATTTCAATCAAAACATTGGCATCACGTCGTGCGAAATTAATATCTCGTGGAATAGATAGGCAAATAGCTTCAGGACAGCAGCTGTCATGCACACTATGTCATATTACCCATTAAATGGTATTTTAGAATCACGTCGCGGTGCACTTTGATAAATTTGATGTTAAACTTGATAATGTTGGGCCTTAACGGAACCCGATGCGCACGCACGCTGGGCAGTGTGGAAGATTATTGAACTATGCGCTCAGATAAAGCCCCACCTGTTCCTTGGAGGTTGAAGCAGACGTTTCTATCAAATGGATCCGTTTCATAAAATGGATTTGTTTGACTGTGAGCAATAACATATTCATTTACCTCATTGGAAAGTAATTTGACTCTTTTCTGAATCGTAATTGAAGCAGTTTGTTTCTTAATAATAGCCGTCACTGAAGTAATTATTAACATATTAATGTATCCATTGAGGAGCAATCGTCAGATAGCAATGTGGATTGATTGAATTGATTTATATATTACAGCACTGGGGAAATTATCTTATGGTCAATATTTCAATCATTAAATGGAAATAAAAGTCCGGTGTTTACAAGGGTATAATAATGATGTAAACGTGTCTCTGTTGTACTGTCGTACCTGAATAGATATACTTGTAGCTTTATAGGATTTTTGAAGATTAATAATTGGTAATAAGTCTGAATTATATAGTGATCGTTAGTAAAGACCGTCTTTATAAATTGTTGGATAGATACTATTATTAGTTCGGTCATCAGACTCGTTCGTGCACACAGTGTGCACCATCTCCACTCCCTTGGGAGTATTCCTGCCATACTGGTCACTGTGAGGATAGATGGCATTTTCTATCACATGGCTTCCGTCATCCTATACCAGGCCCGTTTCACAAAACTTGTCATTAGTGACAAATGACAGTTTTGGTTATAGCCTAGTGAAATCCCTGCTTCTGATTCAACAGATTTGTCACCGATTTGAAAAAAAAGGCTTTGTAAAAGGTGTCTATGGTCCCCATTTCTGTCAAGTATATGGCTTGGGAATTGTCAATTAAGCTCTTGCCAAAGGACTGTAATGCCATGTCATGGATCGAAGCGACGTTTGAATTTCCGGCCAAGGGCTTAAACCACTCGACTACGAATTGCCTTTTTTTTAAAGCGATTTGCCGTTTCATTTGTACCTGGATAAAAGGTAGCCGACTTTAGATTAAAGGCACAAAGCCTGCTAGATCT
>BEXV01004525.1:0-17242 GCA_003118195.1 Hemicentrotus pulcherrimus | reverse complement strand
TTTTTTTTTTTTTTACTCTGTTGCCGTATATACGCCGCACCCCGACTTTTTGATTTTTTCTCTCCCAAAAATACTGCGGCGTTTACACCGGTAAATACGGTATGTACTATATACAGTATGTTTACTCTTGAGTCCAAGTATATTTTCAATCATAACATATAAATACATGTATGGATATTAATAATCAGAACAAAAATGAGAGCAGCAAGCATTTCATTAGGTAGAGCAGGGAACTCAGAGTGCACTTTTGATGGTGAAATGACAATGAAATACATAATCAAGTATCATGAATTAGTATCTCTTGTGTAATAGAATCATGTCACTTTTCACCATCATTTTGTAATGGTCTATTTTCAGCATCATTATTTTTGTATCAATCATGAACAACATATCTACCTGTACATGTACTGTAGATATCAATCTCGAGTAAACCATCCATGATTAGGAAAAAGTAACAACTCTCATTCACAACATGCACATCAATCTCTGAAAAAATCAACACACCGCACAGTAAATAGAAAAATTGAGACAGAACCAACTCCTGGACTTTGACTCAGGACTACTAATAGGAAAACTAAGACCTTAGACTGAGTGTGTTAAATCTGATTTTGGGCAAAAGTATCAACTTACGGTAGTGTCAAGTTTAAGTTTCAACTTTTCCACTATTCAAATTAATCAGTGAAAGCGTATTATAGGAAGCACCATGTATGTCTGCAACCCTATTAAATAAACTTAAAAATAATCAAGAAATTGTTTTGAACAGTTTCTGGAATAATAATAATACATAAGATTTGTAAGGCAACAAATCCAGTTGACAATCAAATGCTCAACACGCAGCTTGTGCAAAAGATGAAATACATGATAAAAGTACAATAGGAAAGGTACGGACAGGAAAGGTAATGGTAATCAATTATAGGTTAAATTTAAACAGATATTTTTAAAGATTATTTTTCAACACTTCACCAGAACTGCTATTTTTGATGATTATTTTCATGTTATTCCTGAATGTCAAAAAGAGTAAGAAGGTTAAACATCTCATACAAATGTTAAAATATAAGTCATTACATACAATAGACAGCTCTGACACTGGAAACTGAAGAAGAAAAAAAATATGTTCTATGTCTGCCAAATGCAAACTCAATCATTTAAACTAATCGATGACAATTCAAGGATTAAACTTGAAGTCTGAACGGAAATGCTGAACTAATTCCTTATCTGAATATTTTACTATCAGGACTATTGTCGCTTGTGACAATACAGTTTGACTTGCATCCATTTACTCTACTGTTATTGCTATTTTCATGTCAGCATGAAATTGGCAATGCAAAATCAGCCTTTTTCATACACCAGAATGTTACATACATGTACGTTACCAGCCAGGATCAACATTGCAAACTCTTTAAAAAAAAATTTTAAGCACAAATACCTCTTATCGCTCATATTTCACCATATGGGTACCATAAAATGCTCAAAAGTATCTCATCCCATGTATTAAATCAATGCAGCCGGACACCGCAACGCACACACGATATGTCTGTCTAATTCAGATTCCAATTTCCGATCACCGCAGTGCTAGTTTTCGACCAGGCGAGCACCGGGGGGCATCTGGCGTTGGATACCTGGTCCGCCCGCTAGTGCTATAGATCAGCGCGGAAACGCAGGGCGCACGCGCGTGCTTCCTATTGACTTTGTACATGCAGTCGTAAACTGCCTCGCCAGGTCGATAACTGGCTCCAAAACAGTGAAAATTGAAATGAATATTGTCGTGGCAATTCGTGATTTTTTTTTCTTGGATTCTTTTTTTGTTTAAATAATTATAATATTTGCTTCATGATTTGAACGAGAAATAATAACAAATAGGAAGTAAAGAGTAAAAAAAATAGGATTTTGTCTTAAGTGGCCGAAAACCCCCTCCTTTAGGGTCTAGAGTAAAGTACCCGGTTTTCGGCCACTTAAGACAAAATCCTATTTTTTGGACTCTTTACTTCCTATTTATTATCATTTCTTGTTCAAATCATGAAGCAAATATTATAATTATTTAAGCAAAAAAAGAATCCCCCCAAAAAATCACGAATTGCCATGACAATATTGATTTCAATTTTCACTGTTTTGGAGCCGGTTATCGCCATAGCAATTCAGTTTTCGGCCGCATGTACAAAGTCAATAGGAAGCGCTCGCGCGCGCCGTGCGTTTCCGCGCTGATGTATAGCATGAGCGGGCGGAGCAGGTATCCCACGCCGGAGCTCCCGGGTGCTCGCCTGCCCGAAAACAGGCGCCGCGGTGATCGGAAGTTGGGGTGTGAATTAGACAGACATATCGTGTGTGCGTGGCGGGGTCCGGCTGCATTGACTTAATACATGCGATGAGATATTTTTGAGCTTGCGATTAACACAAAATCGGGCTCTAAATCTGAAAAATACTTGAAATAAATCTCATTTTATGGTACCCATATTTCTTACAGACACGCGTAAGATACTTGATTTTTCAGATTTGGGTAGCGGGACCGCCGATTGCATCGCTAAAATGTGATATTTTAGGATATATTTTTCATTGCAAATGTGGTTCTTCAGTGACACTGGCATGGTATGGTATGTGTGGGATATGTGTTATGCTATTATGCGAGGTATTTTAAAGGAATTTTATCATGCATCCAACCAATCGGCCGAAAACTGGACCCGGCCGATTACTGGGTACTTTACTCTACTCTATTTTCTTTCTTTCCAATCATCATTTTTTTCTGTATCAAACTAGACTGTAGACTCTAGACCTCTAGACTAACTTCAAGTGACTAAAAATCTGTAATAGAAAAATCATATATTTTATAAATCACCAAGCCAGTACTTTTGTGGTAAGGCTAGTTTAATTTTGAGTCAAATAAAAGGCTCGGCCGGCCTCGGCACCGCCCCAGCATTTCGCACCGGCAGCAACCCGATGATGCAAAGCGCAAACAGCAAGGTCAAACTTGTTTAGAAAAAAATCAAATTCACACATAATATGTACCGTACCCATATTCAATCTTCCTTAGACGCTATCCAAATACAACTTGGACAAATATGCTGCAGAAATACTCACCAAACATTCTCAAATGCATGTTTGTAATCGGGTTGTAAGACCCGCAAGCCAGTAGCAAGACTCTTGTGGGCGCCGCCATTTTGTCGATGGATCGCAGAGGTTGACGAACTTTCGCGTGACCAGCTGATATTGGAGCAGACGGCTTCTCATCGTAGGAGAATGCCGTAGCAGCCGCCGCTCCATTGCAAGCGCATTTCGTACACGGCGTTGAGTTTGTTTTGATCGGCGAATTCGGAGGTCGGAAAAAGTGTGGGGAAACCGAGCGAGATCGCCTCGTACTACTATCTCGATTGGGCCTCATACAGATTGTTATAAACTTGAACTTTCCCGGCATTTCATATAAAACAAATCAGAAGGAAGATAAGTGTTCCATTCTCCAACGACAAATCCATGAGTGTAAATAGCAAGTGAAAGTAGGAGAATGGAACTACCCCACTAGGACATGTTTTCGGTCATCCCAAAGTTGGCTTTCGTCATTTCGTACGGGTCACTTGCTGGGAGTTGGTTGGCTGATAGGAGTCTCGAGTGGGCGGGTCGGGACGTAAGCCGATAATACGCTCTCAGCAAATGAGTTGGCAGGGGTTGTAGAAAGCGGCTTTTGTTTATTCATATGATTTGTTGATGTTGAATGTATGTATATCTTGACGTCACATCGTAAATTCGTTTTTGAGATTGGCCCATGTTGTAACTCTTTCCGATTCATACTTGTTATCTAATTAAGTTCTTCTTCTAATCTGCGTGGTGAGTGAGCAAAGCACCTCTATCTGGAAGAAACCCAAGTAAACCTTTGACGAGAACATGTTTTTAAAATATATATATATAATGTGAACTTTGAATAAATATATGATACTATAAGTGAGTGGATTGAATAAATGGAAGTGCTTGCATACTTCACATAGCATAGCAAAATATAAGCCTACCTATCTTTTCATAGATTTCAATTTATGAAAGTTAAATTTAGAAAGGATTTGTTTCATTTATTTATTAGGAATGTTGGTATTTTGAGGAACATTGTACATACATGTACAGATAATAGACCACATATATTTAGCCAACCCTTTTTTTTAGGGTGTAAATATTTCTTTGATCCCACTAATGGACTTAGCTTTTTAATTGAAGGACAAAACACAATAGAAACGAGTGATTCTATTGTTATCCAGAAGTAAAGTATATTTTGTTATAAAGAAAAGGAAAGAACTCAACATTTTTGTTTTGCAAGTGTGCTGTCTAAAAATCTAACACAAGAATTGTTTTATTTACTTTGTATTAATTGTAAGGAATTATCTAGTGAAACATAATTCATTGAAGTCATCACATTTTTAAAATGAATAGTTTGTATTTCCTCTTATTCATGATGATCTTGTTTATGGATTGTATAAAGAGTTTCGGATCATATTTTATGATTTATGATTGTCTGTAAAAGAGGCACTGAGAGACCCTCAGTATGCAGAGTTATGGCAGTATTTTTTTTCCCTTCTCAATGAAAACCTTTCAGACTATAAAAGTTGTAAGAATATCACTATTTTGGGAAATGATAGATTATCCATTGGTCCCAAGTATAATCATCTAAAATCAAATTAGATAAATGATCCATAGAATAGATTGCCAAAATGTCAACATCATCATCATCACCATCATCCTCTTCATCATTACACACATCATCTTTCTCATTAAACTCTTTAGATAATTGCACACAAAAACTAAACTACCACTTATAATGTTTGTTTGTTTGTTTTTACGGTAGATAGCATCATTGTCATTATCCTAATGATTTAGATTAAATTACTTTCAACCAGGCAAAATGAGAATTAACACAAATGAATAGAAAGAAGAGAAAGGAATACAGTTTTTGTTTGTCTTGATACATTTAATCTTCCAACATATTCCTTTACGTCAATATGTTTACAAATCAGAAACAACTGCACTTAGATGAGAGTGGCAAAGTGCAAGCAACTCACCATTTACCAATAAATGCAAATACTCCATATCATGATATATGATGAGTATGAATGGAATTGTCTATTTTAAGCCAGAAAGGCATTAACTCATATACTTTAACACAGAGTCAATGCCCCTCTGGCTCTAAACAGACCAAATGTTGTACATAGGAGAGATAGGAATGGGAGAGGATCATAATTAGAAATTATGATAAATAATGATGAAATTACAATAAATTTGAGTGAAGACGATGCATGAATGAAATTAAAAGATATACTGTAGGTATTTTCTATACATTTATATTTCAAACATTTTACGGGTGTATGCCATATATGTGCCATATCAAATGCATTTAGCAGAATAAATTTCACAGATGATGGTAGCAATGAAGAAGAAAAAAATCACCAGCTTTTTCCATCAGAGACAGCAGTGTCAATTGGTACAACCAACAGTGATGCAGCAAATCAGTAACTAAAGTATTGTTTTTACCTATTCACATGTAAAGGAGGATGCGTTACATCCACATGCTATTAAAGCAGATTGCATCTCAAATTATGCATAAACACTTTATCCAGTATGACGACCATCTCACAGGATTGCATAAAACAATTCGTTAGACAATTTCTAAGTGGGTGCTTGAGTGTTCTTCACTTGAATTACATTGTAATGGAAAATATTTTCATTGTGCAAAATTAAACAGTCCAATTTTTTAAAACAAAAACATACGTTTTAGTTTGAATGAAAAAGCTGTGCAATCAAACGATGGGCATACATGTCATTGAAAATAAATAGTAGCTAATAAGCATTTATCAAATTTCTGCTGTTGATCACCAGAGCTTTTACCTGTATGTCATGCAATTAGAAAGCTCTGTTAAACCAAGTAGGCTATCACTCTCAGTTCAACAAAGGCATAAACATCATTTAAATAATGCCCTTAGGTTTACGCAGTAGTCATTCATCTCAAACATGTAATTTGAAGTTGCTATATTGGTGCAAACATGTGTGTAAGTCATCATTGATATAATAGCATTATCATTGGCAGGTGTTTGTTTAGACTAAGTTCAAATGTCTTCTTGTATTAAAGAGAAGGTTGAGTTTTGGGAAGAGGTGAAAAATAATTTGTGAGCTTTATCATTGCTATTATGTAAGTGTGGAAGAACATCAGATAAAACATGTTCCCTGCAAAGCATGGCTCTACAAATGCCTTCATATTCTAAATATGGCATGTAACATCATAAAAATCAGGACATCATTTTGACGATTCCAGAACCTTGCAATACACACGAATGCTTATATGCTAGATGATCAACCTTTTCACAATGCAATCACATGACCAGAACTCAACTTCATCTTTAACTATAAAAAAAAATCATCTCTCACCTCATATCTGTGGTCAAATAATAAGAATTCCATAACTGCTCTGAGAATCGTACATGGACAAATATTTTTTCCCCAAGTGAATTGTAATTCTTTTTATCTAGTATTAAGGAGTTTCTTTTACCTTTCTGTTTTTCCAAAGAAAATTATTTAATTGCCACCATCCCTGCTGGGAAAAAAAGTTTGTGTTACAAAGCTTACAACTAACAATGTACAATTATCTACAGTAAATTTTCTTCTACAGGCTGGTGTAATGACTTGTCTGCACTTTTAACAACATCGGCTTAGATAGGGCTCCTATTCATTAAATGTGGACTCTTCAACATTTTATGACAAGTAACATTTTTACTATACAAACTGCTTATACTAAACAAATACATAAAGTGACATGAACCTATCGAATCACTTTTTGCTATCTTTATCCTCCTTTTTGTCCGAGTCTTTTGGTTGTGTGAGATTACCCATGGCTCGCTGGACGTCTTCACTGGTAGGATCAACCCCTGGTAGGGTGCTCAGCACACTCTGTAGGAATTCAGGATCGTTCATCACCTCAGAGAAATCATCGTCAGGCTAGTGGAAAAGAAGCAAAAAAAAGTAAGAAATTACCTGTGAGTACACACATGTACAAGTATACTATCATTATGAATCATAAACATAATAATAATAATAATATCGGATTCTTATTTAGTGCACATATCGACCTTGCAAGGTGCTCAAGGCGCTCCAACATTACCCGGCTATGCTAGGCTGCCGATTTTGATGCTCACAGCATTTTAAGGAATTCCTTCCTACCGGTATCCATTTAACACCTGGGTGGAGAGTGGCAAGTGTAGATTAATGTCTTGCCAACGGACATTAGTTGCGCGGCGGGACTCTAACCGCAGACCCTGTGATTCACAGTCCGACAACTTATCCACTACTCCACAACACATCTATAATGTGCACAGGACACATCAGCAGCAGTTTGACTCGCTCAACTCTGCCTCTACAAAATGTATACAGGAGACTTTCCAGTGGAGAAGGAGTAGCCATGTTTTTTCCAGGACTTCGAAAGAACATTCTAGCTACCTCCTCATCAAAAGCCTGATTAGACTGTCATGTTGCCATCAGAGGGAAATAGAGTGAATAACATAGGGTTTATTTCTAAACAAGAGCAATTTGCTAAATGTATTACTCATCACGGATATAGTATTGAAAATAATATCACTAGTGACATTCGTTTGTCTCGCAATGTATGGTCAACAAGGGATCAAAAGATCACGACGAGAGCAATTTATTGCAAAGAGTCAGTGTTGGCTCAATTTTGGCAGCACAAAACTTTCATGAATCTGAATTAACTTGAATAAACATGTTTCTGGTTTTGTAGTAATGAAGATGTGTTATATAATGGAAAGCCAATAACTACCTCTATCAGTCACATTTGAATATATTAAGTGATATAATAAGAGCCCCATACCTTTGATGCTGCTGAGTCTGTAGCAGGTGTATCTGTTTCCATAGGAGTTTCTCGTTGAGATGAAGGCTCAGCTGATGATGGCAGATCAGCTGAAAAGATCACAATAAATAATGATAACAGTTGGATTTATAATAACAGCTCACATAATCATATAATGCGCCTACCACTTTGTTTTTAGGTGCAGTACATATTATTACCCCGGTCATCGGATTCAGGCTTATCCGCACACAATGTATGCACATACTCCACTCCCTGGGGAGCATTCCAGCCAGTCGTCATTTTACAAGCGCCACTTGCTCATCCAACCACATTATATTTTGCATCGTACAGGGTACCGATTTAACACCTGGGTGGAGAGTGGCAAATGTAGATTAACGTCTTGCCAAAGGACATTAGTGCCGTGTCGAGGATTGAACCACGTCCTTCGAATTTCAAGTCAAGTGCTTAAACCACTCAACTACGGCACTTAAACATTTTTCCTGAGGTTATTGAATATCATTATTACCCAAGCTTTCCCTGAGCTTCCACTTCAAGGAATTTCTTTTACTATTTCCCGAGAAATGTATTACAAATTTTCTTTGTATAAAATGTATATAAAATGACTCCATCTTGCACTGCAGAGTAATATTAGCAAAATAGAATTGGTAATGTTAAAGTTATTTCAGAACAAGGACACAAATGGAAACAAAATACATAAATTTTCCATTCATTTACAAGTCGTTATTTCTACCGAATTTAAAGTCATTAAACAAATGACAAAGTACTGTACAATAATTCTTTACTCTTTTGTCAATGAATATCTAATAATTCTCTTCCGGTCCAGGGACATGCTCCAACTTAGGAAATCTTTTACTGATTCTTTACTTCATACACCTACCTACAACCGTTTGTCTTAGAGACATCTGAAGAGCATAAGCAATCTGTTCTTCTTCTGTCATAGCTCCAAGGTCTGGTGTAGGTGTTTCCTCAAAGCTACTCATTGGTTGGTTGGACATCACCAAAGCTTGCTCCAAAAGAGCCTCCTCGGAATCTAAAATAAACAACCTACAGATATTTGACTTACATTTTCGAAAAACTACTCATTTGCTTGATGATCAATAATGCATCAGTGCTTGAAATTGTCTCTTAGGAACTTGAAGGGCAAATAAGTTGTGTACTTTAACACAGAATTATTGCCCTTCTGCTTCTGCACAGTTGAAATTGTGCACCTAGTGAGTACAAAAACAACTCTGAAAAGAATCCTCAAGAACCACCAGTAACAAAACCATCATCACGCCATAGTCAAACGTCCAGCCAACCATCATTTAGCTAGTTGTCACCAGAAATAAGTCACCACTCATTTTTTTTTTTTGTCAGCTGGAGTTGTATCTACTGAGTGAAATAAATCTGAATGCTTTAGAATCAGGTTCAATTTGCAGTAGTAAACAGTGGTAGTATAGAGGTCCTTGATTGCAAAGACAAATTCTGTGACATAATTCTTTTAGTTCTGATATTGTTTTTTAGACTACTCTCGACTGATGTATTTTTTAAAAGTAGCAATGCTGTAAGGAATGATATACTTCTTCTTCTTCGGTATACTCCTCAACGTCCTGTTACGAACCAAACAAGGAGGACGAGGGGATTGTTGTTGTTTTTGTTGGTAATAATTTAATGGCGTTCATTCAGTATTGAATATATACGTCATATCTTCAGTTTTATAACAAAACCAGTTATCTATAAAGAAAACTGAAAATAAAAATTTGTATTGATATAATTAATTAACAAGTATCGCAATTTATTAGGAGTCTCTGGATGGTTTGCAACTTTGTATTTCTACTTTTTTTTAAACGTTTAATCTGGTCAGCTCGGTTTAGATTGCATGGAAATCTAGCTTTGAGGAGGTGCGCGCTGTTGCTTATTTATACTAACCTGCCGGTTGAGCACTAGGTTTATCCGTGGTACCGTCACCAGGCTCCTTGGTGACATCTTCTTGTCTCTGTCTCTGCTCCTCCATCGAGATACGCAAGGCCTGGGAAAAAGAAAAGAGGCTCTCACGATAACATAGCACCACTCCTACTGACAATTTCAGGGAAATAAAGCTTTTTCTCAACAGATTTCATGGTATCATCGTCTTATATCTGTCTCTGCTCCCAAATATAGATACGCAGGGACAGGGGGAAGAAATTAGTTTTTGTGATTGTAGTACTCCTACTGAAATACTCAGTGAAAGCAAACCTTGGAAAATCTTTATAAGATTTCTTGGTAACATTTTCTCGACTATGTATCTGCACCTGCATAGAAATATGCAAAGAAAATTTGGTCTCATGGTTTTAATATAACAGTACTAGTACTGCTATTGGAACTTTCAAGGAAATAATCAACTTGACAACATTTTGAAGTGATTTCCTGTCAAATGTAGAGGTGTTTGCATGAGAAAGTTTTGATAAACATTCTGGGAGATTATGAAACTGAGGCTAACAAAATAATTCAAAATATGTCAGAATTCCTTACTTCCTAACTTCCTAGGTTCTAAAGGGGATTTATTTTCAGATTAAACCCTAGATTTAAACAACTTCATATTTTGGGCCTGCATAAAGGAAAACCCCTCAATCATCAATATTTTTAGTTTTTCAATGAAACTTACCATGGCCAATTCAGGGTCTGTGGAAGGATCAAAGCCAAACTCAAAATCTCCACCGCTTGCTCCAGGTAGCCCTGGTACTGCACCAGATCCATCTTCTCCTACAATGATTGGCGAGTTCATCAAGGCATCAGATAGCAGCGTACCGGGAGGAATGGTGACCAGATGAGACCTGGGGACCATGTGGAAGATGTTAGTGGATTGGTTCACTTGAATTTATAAACTATCTACAGTTCAAACCTTAGTCTATGCAAAAGAAATCACTCAACCCAAATTTAAATGATGACAGATACTATGAAATATCTTTTCTTGGGTGAAGACAAAGATTAAAAAACATCGATGCCCATTTCAAATTTTAGAAATGCTGCAAATATTGTGAGTTGACTTGAATTCATTTTTTCTAATATAATTTTTAAGTACATTACTGATATTTAAAAAGTTAAGAATTAAAAAAAAATACACCTACCCTGTTGAACATCATTGCCAGGATAGCCAAAAAATAGTACTGAAAACATAATGAAACTTATCAACAGAATGAGAGTCATCTTTGCATATAATAGCAGTATTGTTACAGAGGCAAATGAACTATTAAGAAGATAATTTAGCTACAGGTAGCAGTATATTTTTTGGATAGATATGCTAAAAGTTATCTCAACGGCTTTGGTAATTATGTTTAAAGGGCCATATCATGTCATCTTGCTATAAATTATCGTTTGAGAGAGAGATATTCTGACTTGTAGCACTTACCCTGTGCCCTCACTTCCATTGATGGTGTTGATGAATGCAGTCAGCTTGTCTGTGTTCACGCTCTTTAAATGAACAAATATGCAATAAAAATTAACAAATATTTCTTACAAATATTTGTAACCAAAAATCTTTATGTCATCTAATATTCTGACAAGTGAAAACTGGTGCGAGTACGGCAATGATTACAGACTCCTATGGTACTTGCTATTAAATCAACGTCTCATATATAAGTAACTTTAGATAGAATTGCGAAAAATAACCAATATGGTAGAAATAACTACAATAGCAACAAGGTATTACATTGTATATCATCCTTCTTTATAATAACAGTATTAAAAGGTATAGGGGAAAGGGGATACCTCGTGGAGGCATATTTCTGTTCATAAGACGACATCACAGTGGAAATGCATGATGTAAAGAAAACAGAGGATGTCTTGCAAATGAATTGTTATCCCTTCGTCCCTTATCATACTTTTATAACACTTACATCTTCTCCAAAGTTGATCACATCCACAGACACCTTCTCTTTCTTCAATTTCTTGGCCATTTTAACAAGCTTGGAAACAAAAAAAGTAAGATATCAATTTTAAACACAAAGGAAAATCATATACGAAGACTACACACTCAAATCATGATGAATCCATTAGAATACTATTTTACTTTTCATTTTAGCCATTTTTTAAACACTGAAATTGATACAAGTTTTATATCAGCTTGTTCATAAAGAGTTCTACAAATACAAAAATTAAGTTTTACATTTTGAAAAATAAATATTTTATGGATGCTTCTAAAACAAAGAAAGGTACAATGGTCTCATCACTACTGAGTTTAAACATTTGCAACACAGCTCCACACATTTTTTTCCTTCTTTTTCTTGGTCTCGGAGTAGAGTATCGTTACTACTTCCAAAAGGTATCATAACACTATGAACATGACGGACAAAGAAAGCAGAAAAAATAAACAGTTCCTCAGGTAGACAAGGGAACGTCCTTTCACTGCTATTGTGTAAAAATGTGTAGAACAGGTGAATATGTATGTGACACCTATTCTACACATTTTTACATTATAGCAGTGAAAGGGTGTTCCTTTGTCTACCTGAGGAACTGTATATTGTGTCTGCTTTCTCTGTCCTTCATGTGCATAGTGAGAGAATCGTTACTACTTCCAAAAGGTATCACTATCATATTGCATACATCTGCCAACCTGTCACAGCAAAAGTTAGGAATCACTCAAGGCAAAATAGGGAATACAGTCTATTTAAATATTTTTCACACAGAATATTTCAGAAAAGAAAGGAATGTAGGGTTCAAAACAATAGCTTGAAGGCAACAAAAAATAGGAACAATTCCTTGAAAACAGGAATGGTTGGCAGCTATGATATTGACATAAATGACTGATCTATACAACTTTCTAATAATAACAGATTTAATTTAGACATAATACCTCTTTCTCTTCACTCTCCACTGGGCTTCCAACAAATGCAACAATCCTCATCCTGTGATTCTTGCCTTGTCTGTGCTTCAATGCCAACTAGAAATAAGAAAGAGTTTTTCATGTCAAAAAGTTAAAAACAGCTTAGCGAACAAACAAGGGGAGATCCATTACCTGATTGGTCAATGACATGTGAGGTGGTATAATAATTTAGAAGAATAAAATCTTCTTAAAGCTGCCCACAATTAAACAATTTAGTCTAAACAATGTTAAAGGAAGATTTCAGGAATTAAATAAAAAACATTCAGAGCAAAGGTGAATATCTTTACTTGTCGATTGGTTGGATTTCACATTTGAATACATATAAATCCATTCCATAGTCATGTGTTGAAACTTCTAGCCATCACATAAAATGATGTGGTCTAGACAGAGTTTAGTCAGCAGATGAGCCCTATACAAGAAATAGCTAGATTAGCATTGGGTTTTAAACAAAAATGTTTGGTCCAAGGTGGAAGGCTTTCAAATATCATTTAAAAACCAATTCAGAACAACTGTCACTGAAAAGTTTGTGTCCATGTTCCTTTTGGCTAGCCCCATGAAAATGGCTTTTGTTGACCACGCAATATCAAATTTCAATAGGTAGGAAACTTGTATGCCTAAGCTCAATAATGAACAAGTTACTCATATTTAGATTTAAGATGTTTCTGGTTGAAACTCACATGTGCTACTCTGATCCCAATAATGAAGCTCAGCTTGCCATTAGGAGAAACCTGGTGAAGCCTTGCCAAGATACGACCAACATCATTTGTCATGGTTACCAGGCATTTTACGCTGTATTAAAAAAAAAAAACATAAAAATATTTAACATCATACACATTCCTTTCCTGAAATGATATATAGCTCTCAATCATGATTCAATCAATGTTTTACCATGAATTGTTTTGCCTGAATTTGAGGGTATATTGGAATATTGTATCAAATGATCATGTTACACATGGCATAGAGAAGATGTAGAGGTGTCATGGTCGAGTGGATATGTCACCGGATTGTCGATCATAAGGTCCGCGGTTTGAGTCCCGATGCTGCACCAATGTCCTTTGGCAAGACATTGATCTACATTTGCCACACTCAACCCAGGTGATGTAAATGGGTACCTGGCAGGAATTAATTCCTTGAAATGCTATAGCGCCGTAATGGTAGCCGTGCTAAAGCCAGGGTAATAATCAGGAGCGCCAGGAGTGTGAAGTCTGACAGACATGAGCGCTATACAAGAACCCACCATTACTATTATTATTCCTTTAATACAGCTCTTCCATGAGATGATTAAAGGGAAAACTCTTTTAGAAATACAATATTCCTAACTGGTTTTAATGAATGACAGACTGAACCAATTTTTGCTCACTTCAACTATCGACTCAATACTTTACCTTACCCTAACCCCAAAACCTAAAACCATATTGCAACCCTAAACCTATAACTTTGATGGAATACCATCTTTAGCAACTACTGGTGAGCATGTGTCACAACACTTACATGTCCTACATGTATGCTGATACTGTTATGTGTAAACGTTAATGCGTTTGTAATGTTAGTCACTGTCTCTCTGTCTATATTATTATTATTTTGTTTAGCAGAAAACAAATGATATAAAAGTACAGAAATGAAAATAACCAATTTATGGCAAATCACATAAAAAATACATCAATACTGGGTGCGATCAGCTGTGCTGCACGGCCTTGGGCAAAGTCAACCAAATAACTGTAGTCTGCAGACCACCTCACCTATATCCCAACTAGTGTTGTAGATTTATGTGACATATGTCCAGTGCATGCTACTGTTCCATTTGTTATGATTAATGTAAAATTTTGTAGAATGGTTTCTCTCGATCAGTGGACCAGTGAAGCACAGGCGCACAGAGTTTCCAAGCTAGAAACTATTACGACTCTACTACCTTGACTGATTAAACTAAAGAAGAAGAAGACTAGACGTAGATAGTCAAATTTAACTGAAAGCCAAAAACACAACAACTGATAGTGATACTCACTCAGAGAGGGTGATGAGTCCGACAGTGTTTTCAGGATTAGAGCGCGTCTTAGAGAGACACACTAGGTTGACTGCATCCTGCTGTGCCTGGATACGGGTCGGAAGGAAATCTCCATTCCGCATATACTCACTGGTGTCCACACTGCATTCAAAAGAAGACAATGAATTAAAACAAATATAGTGACAGTGGCGCAGAAAATATGAATATTCATGCTATCTAGCGCCGAGCGCTCGAAAGTCAAAATCGCTGAATATGCACGATTTTGCGAAGGACCTAGGGACTGCTCTGACCTCTGTTTGTTCGAGTCGTGCATATTCAGCAATTTCGAGCTATCGGCGCTCGATAGCATGAATATTCATATTTTCTGTGCCACTGCCGCGCATGCGTAACTTCTCTTCGCCATTTTGAATTGACGCTGCAACATGGAAGAATCGTTGGTGTAGGACTCAGAATTACCCCTTTTTTCCCATTGAAGAC
The DNA here is from genome assembly GCA_003118195.1 of Hemicentrotus pulcherrimus. Lineage (NCBI taxonomy): Eukaryota > Metazoa > Echinodermata > Echinoidea > Camarodonta > Strongylocentrotidae > Hemicentrotus > Hemicentrotus pulcherrimus. Next base: position 2,080 of record BEXV01004525.1, on the reverse strand, counting down.
TTCTTCAAATTATAATTTCAAGTGGTCATCCATATGCTTAGAGGAGTCGTGCACCCTATGATGTAAAAATTGTAAGTACTCCCTTTGCAGATTGAATGATAATATCGCCCATCGGCTGTTTTAGAAGCCCCCGCGAGAGTAAAACCGAAGCTCGACGCCTGCGGCGCTGGTGTTGGTGCTTCCCGGAGTTAAGCTTTTATTTGTGTCGTTTATTTCATAGTTTAACATCAGATTCAGAATACATTGAAACATGGTAAAGAGCAGACATTTGCCCTATACATTTTAATAGGATGACTGTTAGTTTTAGCCCTTGAAAACAAAGTCAAACCTTGACTTTGATTTAAAAAACTACGTAGCTCACGATTCACTCAGTCTTCAATTAAACATTACATTACTGTAACAAATCAGGGATTTAGTATGGGATGGAGGTTAAGCATTTAATTCTGTTGTGCGCGCATATACCTGCATACGCTTTAGTAAAATGGGGCATCGTTGATTTAGCAATTACCAAATTGAAGGAAAATGAGTATTAATTACATATTTTTATCACGTTGGTCCATTAATCATGTTTCTTTTGGGAATATTATCTGTATAATAGTTATCTAATCAAGAATAATGGGTTTACCTGAAGATAATGTTTGTTGATTTCATGGAATAAGCAGAAATTTTGTGTTAAAGTCTTGTTTTAGTAACAAGGACATAATTGTCCTTTTATACATTTAAGTAAAGGGAGATTGTTTGGATGCTAGAGCCTAGAGGATTGTGTTATTAGGTATTTCCATTACACTGTATACAGGCCAGCCTCACCGAGGCCGGCCCTATAGAGTAAAGTACCCGGTAATCGGCCAGTTCCAGTTTTCGGCCGTTAGGTTGGATGCATGATAACATTTCTTTAAAATACCTCGCATAATAGCATAACACATATCCCACACATACCATACCATGCCAGTGTCACTGAAGAACCACATTTGCAATGAAAAATATATTCTAAAATATCACATTTTAGTGATGCAATCGGCGGTCCCGCTACCCGAATCTGAAAAATCAAGTATCTTACGCGTGTCTATAAGAAATATGGGTACCATAAAATGAGATTATGTTTATCTTTGGTTATGCTATTTCTATGTTCTTTAGTTATTTGTAAATATCAATGTTATAATCATGTATGTTTTTATATGTCGAATGAAATAAAATGAAAAAAAAAAAAAAGATTTATTTCAAGTATTTTTCAGATTTAGAGCCCGATTTTGTGTTGATCGCAAGCTCAAAAATATCTCATCGCATGTATTAAGTCAATGCATCCGGACCCCGCCACGCACACACGATATGTCTGTCTAATTCACATCCCAACTTCCGATCGTGGGATACCTGCTCCGCCTGCTCGTGCTTATACATCAGCGCGAAAACGCATGGCGCGCGCGAGCGCTTCCTATTGACTTTGTACATGCGGCTGAAAACTGGCTCGCTATAGCGATAACCGGCTCCAAAACAGTGAAAATTGAAATCAATATTGTCATGGCAATTCATGATTTTTTTTTTTGGATTCTTTTTTTGCTTAAATAATTATAATATTTGCTTCATGATTTGAACAAGAAATGAAAATAAATAGGAAGTAAAGAGTCAAAAAAATAGGATTTTGTCTTAAGTGGCCGAAAACCGGCTCCTTCACCCTAGTATGGGCTGGCCTAATCTGCACTTGTGTTGAAATTATCCTGAATTTGGTTGGTTGTAGTGCTGTAAGTCAGACGCTATGTTCGTGTTCGGTTCGGTTCGGCAGAGTTCGGCAATTTTTCACCCGAACTTGGTTCGGTTCGGGGTTAGGTAATACAATAGCAAGCATCGTTATAGCCACACCGGCCGGCCAGCAGGCCGGGCCCGACCGACCAGCACGAAGGACTTCTGCCCACTCCTGCTGAAATACAGTGCTTCCGACCAGCACGAATTTCGCATTAAAAAACTGCTCTAAACATAATTTTTTGTGAAGAAAATGACTACTTACATTTGTATTTCCGTCTTGAATAGTGTTTTATTTTCAATTTTAAAACAATCATGTTTTCAATTTGTCAATAAATGATATTTT
>BEXV01004524.1:2472-21399 GCA_003118195.1 Hemicentrotus pulcherrimus | reverse complement strand
AAAGAAATACATAAGAAATTATCAAAACAAAAGATAACATAAGGAATAACCTTGGTTTTTCAATTTTTTGTGTTGTATTATTATTCCAAATGGTCTAACAAATATATGTGGTGAAAAAGAATGCTTAAATATGAATAATGTCCGATTTATGGGCAAATATGTGAATTTGATGACCTTATTTGCATAAATTACCATAAATATGCAAATGAGGGAATTTTTCAAAAAATTGAAATTACCATAGTATTCTATACACTTCACTTGACATGTATGCAAAGTTCAGTAAGATTCTGGCTCGACTTGTTCTTTGCATATCACAATGAGAACAGAAGCCTAGTGATGCTTACTAGTTACAGGTTTCGAGTTAACTGTTGAAACAGCTTAACAGTAGTCATTGATTCAGTTGAACAAGATTTTTTTAAAGCTTTGATTTCTTTTTAATTGACTTGCTGACATTCAAAATTCTATTTTTGTTACACCCCCAGATCTGATCAATTTGTCTCACTGTGGTGATGCACACTAATTGGTATTAGTGTTTTAATCACTATAGTTCATGGCTCCAATCGTACTTGATAAATGTACATTGGGATAACAGGGCTAAAACACAGAGATTTCATGGAAATAGACTGTTATGACCTTTGAATTTTCACCCACATGTATTTACCCCCCAAAATAGATTGTCTTCCAATGGTACTTTATTACCAGGTTAGACACGTATACCTCTTGTGGTTCTTGGGATATCACGATAATCAAGTTAATACCTAAAATTTTCATAAATTGACCTCTTTGCCCTTAGACCTACTTCCTCCAAAATCTAATCAGAGTGTCTTCCTATGGTGATACATACTATCACTAAGTTTGAAGCTCATACCTTAAGTGGTTCTTGAGAAATCGCAATAACGATAGTGCGGGATGGACAGACGGCTGGATGGACAGCCTGAAAACAGGCATAACAGATATTTAAAACATGTACCTTGTAAATGGCATCCATGTTGCTAAGTACTGATGAAGCATGGTTTATACATGGGCTCCGGACTGACACCATCTGTGATGAAAAACAATCAGAAAGAAAGGAAAGGTAATTGACATGCTATCTTTAATCACTTCTTTCAAGTATTTGATTAAAAGAATTCTCAAGAAAAAATGAAAACAGCACCGGATTACTAACCTTAATTCGCTGCTTAGAAGAGATTGGCAATCTTTTAGGCATCTCACAGAGTTCAATCTTGCCTGAAATATCTGTTGCTACGAGATAGTTCAACCATTCCGAGTATGTCACATCCTGAAAAGAGATAAAAATGAATACTAGGTACAAGCATTTTCTTGTGAAGGGTCATTTCAAAGATTGCCTTATCATAATCTTTCAAGTTCAAGTTCAAGTTCAAGTTTTATTTCCATACGTGATTCATAAAACAACAAGTATACATACATGTTCAGACATATCAAAATTGCAAAGTAATACAAAATTAACAAACAATAATATTAAGAGAAACAAATAGTGAACAAAATCTAAAGTCCATAAACACAGAACCACTAAATACATGTAGATATAAAAAAAAAACATGTGGGGGGACCAACATGGCCTGTCGAGGCTAATCCCCAGAACAATAATAGATATTTCGGATATTTTATATGTAAAAAACAAACGAAAAACAAATACCCACAAACAATAGCGACGTACAGTACATGATAAAACAAAATTAAGTTGGCAAATTAGACGGGCAAACAAAAAAATTATATTGTACCACTATAAATTCATGAATTGTTTTTATGTAAAATACACAGTTTAAATTTACATTTAAAATTAGAAAGTGTCGATGTCATTGACCCTAGGAAGACCGCTGTATTGTTGGATATGGCAAAATGGAATCAGTACTTCTATGTGGAGGCATTAAGGGGGGAAATATTACAAAGACACAATAGAGCAAAAGCTTACCAAGACATGGTTCTGTTGACAAGAGATTGGAATTGGTGGAGTAGAGATGGAGGAGACATCTTGAAGAACACTACAAATATCAACAAAGAAGATCTTTAAACTTCAATCATTTCTATCATCACTCATTTATTCAAGTTTATCAGCATAAAGCTAACAATTTCTATTTGGTACACATTGGTACATTTGTTTGAGTGAAACATGTCATTCAACCAAATAATAAACTATTCAAGGGAATGCAACTTAACAATAATCTTTCACTGGTTTGAATGAAATTCTTGTTTGATTGTACATATTGCACACACCCTTGCATGTATGTCAGGGTTAAATGTAATTCATAATAACACTGGACAGAATAAAGTTAACCCAAGCTTAGCAAAATTCATGTTATTCCTGTTCTGTCTACCAATCAAAACGTGTTATTCAATTTAGTCCCAGTAACACAAACTGTCTACAAGTCTCACTAGTAAACCAGAAACATATTTCTGATCACTTTGTGTACAAGACTTTTTTTTTTACTTTAGTAAAATTAAGTAAATATAAAAATAATTCTTACATTTTCTGAATGTGTCCATCCTCGACAGTAAGAAGTGCACTATAGTGAGACAGCCATTGACAAGTCTGCAGAGCATTAGGATACATCAGACTCAACACAGCAATGCCAGGTTCACGGATATCCCAGAAATGCAACATTCTATTACGACCACTGCTACACATCAAATTGTTATCTATAACCAAACACAAATGATTAATATATCATGAAGGTTTAATTCAAGCTCAAAAATTTTGATTTTGTAGGAGGACATAGCATAAATATCCCTCAATCTACATTTATGACCCCCAGATTCAACACGATTTATACTGATTTATGTATATCAGGACTGACGTATATAATTCTGTATGAAGATGAATATTGTAAGCTGTATTCAGATCACCGCTACTGATTACTTCCATACTCTTTCTTCCTTTGAATCTTCGTGATTTATTTATTGACTTTAAAAAAAAAATTAAAAAATTAATCCTGTTGATGGTTCCACCAAGTGAAAATAACTAAAGGAAAGATAAACTTTCTCAAACTTGTTTATACTTTATGACACTATGACCTTTGCCCTCTGACCTATTAAACCCTATCTCTTATCTGTTTATCTTCTGATAATTATTCCTTTTTTTTTGAGGAATATTTTATTACAATCTACCAAATGGTTTCTTAGTTATTATGGTTACACAATATTTTATAACATTTTTACATTACATGACCCTGTAAACTTTGATCTTTAGTGACCTAAAATCAATCAGGTTAATTTTCTAGCTAAAACACACTTGAGCCAAGTTAGAACTTAGAATGACAACACTTATGCTCAAGTTACTACTGTAACAAGGTATTTCCAGATTTTGTTCACCTTTATCACCAGTTACCTATGTATCTTAGCTTTTGAATCATATCGATACCGGTAATCCAAAATCCACAAAGTAAAATGTTTTGAATTCTATGGAAATCTTTGCATTAATTCTTAATCCAAAGAGTAAAACCTACCAGCAGGGGACCAAGAAATGGTCTAAACGGGACCAATCAGGTTAATTTTCTAGCTAAAACACACTTGAGCCAAGTTAGAACTTAGAATGACAACACTTATGCTCAAGTTACTACTGTAACAAGGTATTTCCAGATTTTGTTCACCTTTATCACCAGTTACCTATGTATCTTAGCTTTTGAATCATATCGATACCGGTAATCCAAAATCCACAAAGTAAAATGTTTTGAATTCTATGGAAATCTTTGCATTAATTCTTAATCCAAAGAGTAAAACCTACCAGCAGGGGACCAAGAAATGGTCAAAACGGGACCAGTATGTGCAGTAAAAACTTGGGTTGGAAGAAGAGTGTTAGAGCCATCTTTGTTAGAATGTCTGATCAGGGTAGATGACTGAGCACTTATATCCCAAACAGCAATCAAGCCTGAAAAAAGAAGGGCACACAAATATATATTCATGAATAAATTATCACAAATTTGAATATATTTGATAGATAGTATTATGTCTGCATGCACAATGTGCAATGAAATCACTGAAGATTTATGAATGCTTTTGATGGAGACTATTCAAGAGTTGATTATTGAGGTCCATCACATCAATCAACAAAGGAATCATTGCAGCCCTTTTCCAATAATATACAAATACACACTGCTTTGAATGATGCAAGTTAAATCGCTTGGACTGGGTTGACTGTGATGCTGTGCTAAAGTAGGCTTACCATAAGATTTATCTGATGTCTCAATTAAAGGTAGTGTATATGTCTCATTGAACACTTAGTTTCATTTTAAGAAATATATATCTTAAAGCCCCACTGTCCTACTCGTAGCTACTTGCTCCCTCTTTATAGAAAACTTCCCCAATCGGTGCCTGTTGGTCCCCCATGATCCTCTTTTTCTTATGTTAGTTGAGAGCTGAATTAATGAGATAGCCACCTGTCAGTGACCTCGCTTTGTGGTTAATCCCTTTTGGCCCAGTAGTGTTGATGGTCTTTAATAAAAGTTTACATTTGGCATCATGGAATCGCTTGCATACTAGAGGGATTTTAATTTTACAGCATTTCCTGTCAAGCATAATATTGATTTGATTGAGTGAACTATCAGTCAATGCCCCTCTCCCCCCCAATCCGGACCCTCTTTACATCCCTGCTAATACTTTCTGAATTAACATCTGTATGTATTGTAATTAATCTTGCTGGTTTACCACATGCTATACTTACCACAAGAATAACCAGCAGCAATCTTAGAATGTGGTTTCCTTTGTTGCCAATCAAGACATAAGCATGGACCAAGTGAGCTGCCTTCTTTATTCCCATCTCTTCCAGGCCACAGAACTAGACTTGGTACAGTTTCATACACTGCTGGGTACAAACAAACAAACAAACAAACATTATCACTAACATACATGGCCAGCATACATTAATGATTTGCTGTCACGTCATTGAAAATCGATAGATGATGTATGAATCTTGTACATGTCATTAAAAACCTGATTTCTTCCTCCATTTTTAAATTTGTATTTCATAATATGTCTTTTTCTTTGTTCTAGTATTACCTACCATCAAAATCTTATTGTATTCCAGTTTCCACTTGTTGTTAATTTGACAGAGATGTCTATCGACTTTTCTCAAAACTAATTGAAGACATCAATTGTCATCACAGTGTAACACGTCCCCACCTATTCCTTCACTCAATAGTGGGCAATCAAATTCACTATAATAATTCATGTAAAAAAGGGGAAATGTAAAAATGAAAACAAAGGGTTAGAAATTGGAGTATAATTTGTTTCTTCTTTTTTTTAAAAGTAAATTTGTGATGTACTTGAATATTGATAATTTTCTGTAATTAAAACAAACTATTTTTGTGCATACATTAATCAGTATTAATGGTATTATGTCCCATTCATTGCAGGCCAAAATAGTGTCTGACAGTGAATTCTAGCAAATAAACAGGTTTCCTTGCATAATTTAAATATTAGGACACTGCTAACGTTTTAATTTCACAGATAGGACATACATGACGTATTCATAATTCCTGCAAAGTTCTACAGAATTTGATGTTGGCTGCAAAAGAAACATAGTATCTTTAATATGCATTCCTCATAGATAGTGGCCTGAGTATAAGCAACAAATTCAAACTCAATTCTATTGAGGGAAATGCAGTAAATATATACACAAATTGAATATAATCACACAAAATGTGAGAGAAATTCCTTCTGTAGATAACTAGGAGTACCCACCTTTGGGTAGTGGATGAGATGGTGGTTGACCTTGAGGACCTTCAGTAGGATGAGGTATACTATATATTAACATACAACCATCAGAACATGCTGCTGCAAGGACACCAAGGCGATTATCCCATAGCTCTTCACTAGATTCCACATTACAAGGATTGTCCCAGCAGCCAGACGGACACCATTTCAGTGCATGCACATTTCCAGCATTGTGTACAATGCTAAACTTCAGATCAGGTTTTCCACTGTCACAAAAGAAATATAAACAATTCTTAACGTGATGAAGACAGCAAAGAGAACTGGCTCATGAATTAATTTTCAATTAATTCGTCGCTGTTTTCACGAAGTGACGGTAGTGAAAAAAAATTGCATTCCCTTTGCATTACGATTTTCCTCACTACCGTCACTTCGTGAAAACAAGGACGAATTATTGAAATAGATGATGCCAACCCAATAAAGAAAATCACGTCAAAATCAATATCAAGGTATCGACTTGAGGCTGGAGAGTTACGTTCTTTTAACACCTGACATTTACATAAATGTGTTAATATGTCAATTGCACTAGCTCACTTAAAACACACGTACAATAAATCATGCAATCGTCACTGCAATATCACCATTATAATAACATGATTATCCCTACCTTTGAGACCATGGATTTTAAACCTAATACTCCCGTTTTTGTTTCGTTATTTCGTAGCATAATTATAATGTGCTCATAACAATTCACAGCCTAAAGTCATTGTAGCAAAATGTAAATAACAGCAGACACACCTTTGATTGTGCAGTGGTCCAAATCCCCATATCTGTATCAAACTTGGACCAGTTTGACTCATCAAAGCTTGAGGGCCAACCTGGTAATTGCTGTAGTATGGGCTAAATGCAGCATATTGATCTGCACTGTCCTCACTTATTGGGACAGGGCACCACGCTACACTCCGCACAACTCCTCCAATATTAAATGCAAAGTGAGGCAGATTACCACCTGCACAAAAAAGACAGACATGTAGGAAGATGATACTCAGCACAAGTCAACAGATGAAACATATCTTTGTTAGAACCATAAATATTACTAGATTTCTTTTATTTGACTAACACTAATGCAGAAGTGTTGTGCATGTGTATGTTTGGATTTCTATTCTTTAATCACTTGTCCATGTTTTCTTCATTCCTTGGTCAGTCTATTGCCACTTTGCTCAATATAAGCATGATACACTATTAGTAAGTTGCAACTTAACTACTCTGTTGTGTATTCTTTTGCACAGCACTGTAAGTACATTCATATAACAGGGACAAACAGGCATTCAATATTACCTTCTGCATCCTGGATCTCAGTCGCATTGTATAATGGTAATGATGACATACTTTCAACACTTGTCTGAATGTCCTTCTCTACATGTTGGTGAGATTGGTTTATCTCACAAGTCCTTTCAGCACTGCTAAATAAAATGACAGGATGATGATGATGATTACTACTACTACTACTACTACTACTTCTACTACTATTATTATCATTATCATTGTTTTTCCCCCTGATTCATTAGAGGAAGAAAGTAAATTCTTAACATGTCCTTCAAATTTCATGGATTTGAAGAAAGAAAGCATTCTGTTATGATGCTACATGTACATCACACTGTGACACTTAAGCAGGATTCAGCATAAGTTGTGGAGGTGTCATTGTCGAGTGATTTATACATTCCATGCCTTCTCCTGCACCCTTTCACATAAAATTGTTTCCTAATGCTAGGAAAAATGATTAAACAAGTTAATAATTAACTTCTGATACTAGGTTGGATTTTAAGAGGTACCTGGCTTGTGATTTCAGAGATCACTCCCAGTTCCCTCCCATACTGAAAGGATAGCTTAACCAACTAACCACAGAGCTAGGATTCCCTTGTCTTGACAATGTCAATGACGTATTTTGTACATTAATTGAATACTGCTTGACCATGACTCTAACCCTAACCATTTCATTTTGTGAAGGTAGCTTTTGGTATAATTTAAAAACAGTTTTAATCCCACCTCATGTACAATTTAACTGCAATCCAATTTGGGAACATATAGAATTACCATTAGATACAGAAACTTTAAACAAGTAAAATCATTCTACTTGAGGATCTTAATAGTTATGTGAATAGTAAAATCATAATTGCTACAATATCAGATCTGATCAACTGGAAACCATAATGGACACCATTCAGAATACAGACTCCAATTTAAAACCAACTTTACACTTTCTCACACTGAGCGGACTATAATGCCTGGCAGTGTGAAATTGAATGTTTATATCAGTATGTATCATTGTATATAAGCATCAGTCTGAAATATACTTCTCAATCAAATTTTCTTATCTCATGATACTGCAACTTCTTCCCAGATCAAATTACTGTCAGATTGAGTAGAACGAAAAGGGGTTTAAAAAATGGACAGATATTAAAGGAATCCGGTAACTTTGTCTTAGATCCTTTAGAAATAATCCTTGATTTAGCTCATGCTGCAGTGATAATTATAAACCTTTAGGTCTGTCAGGAAGTTCATGACTTTTACAAGCCGAACGACTGTCTGATTATAAAGATATTAATGATTGGAATTACAAATTTTGAAAATCGTTCGCTGAACGGTTTTCATAACACTACAGTCTATTGGGGAAAACGAGTATGGTAAAACCGGTCACTAAAAGATTTTTACTTTTTTGAGGCACTTCTTGATCATTTTGAAGCGTGATTTTTTTAAGGGCTTCAATATTACACCATATCACAGACACTGGTAACATGTAGGACTGTGCATCTCAGATTTAACATTGTTAAACGATCCCTTTTAAAGAAAATACCTTTTAGAAATGTGAGGCCATGTGGACACTTTACTCCTCAGATCATGGAATAATATTTCCTGCATTGAACACAGTCTCTCACAGTGGCTGAAAATGATAGGAAAATAATGAATCTTACATCATCTAAATGATTCATACTGGTCTGGCACAATTTACATGTACAAGTAAGTATTCAGTGTCTGAGATAATTTTGCATACCGGTCATCAATTTCATACAACTACATTCCTGACATCTACAACCTCCAAGATAATCTACCAACTCAGAAATTATCTAAATGTACAACCTGAAAGTTTCATTACCTGATACACTCTATGTTGCAGTTTTCATACCATGTGACAAGAACTAAATATATAAGTTCCATGGGTTATTCTACATGTGGTTATTTTACTGATATGAACACGTCTTAAAATCATTTTCATGAAGGCGAGTAGTCTTCATGCATCAAAATGATATCCATACTTGTTGGGTATAATGTAAAAAAGGAACATCTACTACTTCACTGGGAAGGAGAGTTGTAATTGAATGAACTAGTACTAAGCCACCTATTGATTTGATAGTTTACTTTGCAATCCCCTTTTTTCCATTCATAATCCTTTACTATATACACTTACTATTACGGGAGGCAAATACATCTTGTATTTTCTAACATTGTATCTATATCCTTATACCAAGTGATCTTTGTATGTTGCTAATTGGTTCATCTTTGCATTTTAGAAGGAAAGAAATAAAGAAAATCTTTCAAACAAGTTCTACATGTCAAATAAAATCAAAATATCATCTCCTATATGCAACAGTTTTTCATTTAACTTTGCTCCATTTCCACCGTCTTTCTGTTTCTTTTGTTTTGTTTTTGTTTTTTTCATTTCATTTCTACTTTTCCTGTTTTGCATCACATTTAGACAGATTTTTTAGATAATATATTCTTATTTGTAAATTCAAGATACATCTACTAATAGAAGCAAATTTGAATGTTTCTCAATAATCATTTTCATTTTCATTTTCTTTATTGATCTATCAGATCCCATGTAGCCTTTAATTTTTCAGAAATTTGGCATTGGCACATTGATGTGTATGGGTAACAAACAGAAACTACAGGGCATTTCTGATTCAAATTATGGGAATCTACATTATGTAAATATTTTTTTTTTTTTTTAATGATGAAACAAATATATCTGGTGCAAAAATTAGGTACATATCACTCATTCTGTCTAATAAAATGCTGGAAACAAAGACAGAACAAAATTTGACACAAAATTTATTACCATTACCAAAGATCCAGAATTCTACGTGGAAATTTTGTGATAAATATATCAACTGGGAAGGTGCAACACTATAATAACCATTTCAAAAATTTCCTTTCTTAGGATAATCTATCTAATGCCTAGTTCACACCGACGCCGATTGCCGCGCTTTAAATCGGCGATCAATGCGGCGTCATTTTTTCAAAAAATCTCACGATCTCCTGAGATATTTCATGCTAAGTTCACACCGAAGCCGAATTTATGGCGCATTAAATCGGCGAGCAAAGCAGCGGCAAGGCGGCGGCAAAGCGTAACAAAGCTTAATTAAAGCGTAAAGACCGTAATAGAGCGTGAGAAATCTTTGAGCAATTCGGGACATTCGGCAAGAGCGCCAAAAATGTTAACTCTGTTAAGCTTTCCTACGCTTTGAGCAAAGCTTTGATAAGCTTTGTGACGCTTTAATGAGCTTTAATACGCTCTCCCCACTTTACGCAATGCGTGACAGATCGCCTCAAATTTTTAAACAGTTTAAAAAATGTTGGCGCTCTTGCCGAATGTCCTGAATTGCTCAAAGCTTTCTCACGCTCTATTACGGTCTTTACGCTTTAATTAAGCTTTGTTACGCTTTGCCGCCGCTTTGCTCGCCGATTTAATGTGCCATCAATGCAGCGTCGGTGTGAACGTATCATTACAGATTCAAGTTTAAATTCTAGTCCCTACACTGTATCAAATCTAAATGAACTTTAATGTGAATATGCTCATGCACTGTTTAAATACTTACCGGTCATATGACATCTTATTAAATGTCTCAAGATCTGAAAATACAAGAAAAGGAATCCTAGTTCAAATTAAAATTGAAATTGAAATTATATTGTTCATTTGTTAACAAAAGATTGAGTGGTGTAAATTTAACCAATGAATTTACAAATAGAAATAATCAGAGGCAGTTACAATTGGTTAAAACTTACAGTGCAAAAAAAAAAGAATCTGAATAACTGATATATGATAATAAATAATAATTAATTTCACATGAAGAGGATGAGCGATAGAAAGAGGCAAACAGAGCAAAAAAGTGTTAAAATGAAAGCAGCGGGGGTGTGTAGAGCACAAAAGACCAGGGTCTTACAACTCATACTGGTACATTCAAGCAAAATGTACTTCTACAAAGCAAAAGACAAATGTTGAAAAGGAATAAATTTGAACAAAAGAATCACTCGACAAAAATGAGAATAAGAGAAAAATGATTCTGTCACGAATATCTGATAGCTTGGAATTGCCATTGCCATACAATTATTATCACATGATGTCTCATCAACTGAAATAATAATGATTACTCCTTGACTGCAACCCTCAGTGAGCATGGACATTTTTACTCTGCCACAAGATTTTACAACTTTTTCTAGGGCCTACAAGATGGATTATCTGTTCAATATTTGATAACTCACCATATTTATTGATTTTTAACTGGACCTTGACTTCTTTCTTTCGAACAGATGAATCATCAATTTCTTTATATTCCTCCTCATCATTGTCAGACTCACTATCCTCTGGAATAAAGACATCTTGTCTCTTTTCTCTCTGACGTTCCTTCAAGCATGATAAATATAATAATAGAGCATTTTTTAGACTGTTAAAGTAATGAATAGAATACGGAATGGAAAAAAGGACAAATTTAACAAAAAATAATTTTCTGAATAAAACCTATCTGCTCATATTTTACGCCTACTAAGAGCAAAGATTTAATGAATTTACAAAAGGTAGATGACAAGAGTATAGCCGATACCCTGTTAAAATCAAGAGCAGCAGATACACAAGAAAGTAACACAATAAATGATACACTGTGCACTGTCATGACGGAGAGCTAGCCTGACGTTGTACAGGCAGTCAGACATCCTCCCCTTAAACTTGGCACAATCGAGTCACAACATACATTTGTCAATGTATATTGTGCAGATCATCAAATTATCAATTTAATCTACCGTATCTGCTTATTCACCCATATTCACACTTACTTTCAAGGAACCTTTTTTTGCTACTTGCTCTGTAAGTGCATCTCTCAAAAGCCTCACCTGAGCCATTGCCCTGTTTAGAGAGGTGCATAAATCAAATCAAATTAAATTAAAGGTAAAATGAGACAAATGGCTGTGGTAAGTCAGCTGACTATAACATACACGAGATTAACAGGTTAGCAGTATCATTGGCCTGCTGAAAATATTTAATGTAAGGCCTACTAGAACAACCGTTCTGTGTGTCCTTTTCCCAATTTCTTCTTCTATATTTTCTTTAATACATTTCTTTACTTTACCACGGTTGACACCATGTAAGGCTGCTTAAAGGCAATTATAAAATGCATTATCTATCAAATGATCATCTGACTATTCTTTCTAAGCTCAAGATGAGCTGATATTAAATAATAGTGTCAACATTTATCTACCATGACCAATATCCTTCTTGAATGATTGTTTTAAAAAAACTTTACATTTACCGGTATGTAGTTTAGGCTACCAAGTTACACTCTAAGAAACTGAAAAAATAAGATATTTAAAAAACACTCTCATGAAGTTGAAAGAGTTCCCTTTTTTCCACACCACTATGAGTCATTTTTATGCTACTAATGTGACTTTATCAGATATTTGATTAAAAAATGCAAAATGTATTCAGCTTGGAAACATGTCATCAATTATATATTTAAACATGTTGAAATATCATAAACATACATGTGTATATATATATATATGCATGTGTCTAGTTTTAAACTTCTGCTCTTGACTGCATAGACATATACAAATTGTATAATGGCTGCCTTTTAATAATGGCTCTCTATATGACCATCATGCTCTGATGCTCATGGTGCTTTTGAAATCATTCCCCCAATTATAGCTGAGCCACAATATTTATTTACACCTGCTTGGGAAGTGGCACATACTATGTAGATTTAAATATCTTGCCCGAACCACAGGATACAAGTGCCTGGCTGAGGTTTAAAACCCCATACCTTGTGACCTACAGTCTTGTGTCTAAATTTCTCAGGAGCAGAAAAATATCAAAAACGCCATTGCTTATCAAAGACATGTAAAAAGCAATAGGCTACTGGTGGTAAAGAAGCACCAAGACTTACTTCTGAGCAGCTTTGCGCTGACCACGTCCTCTAACATACTTCTCTGGCTCTGGCACTGGCAAAGCTTCAGGCTGCTCATGAATTGTTTTCTCATGGAGCCTCAACCCAGCTTTGCTGAGGTAAACCTGTGCAATGGATAAATTAGATTCATATACCATTAGAATACAAAAGTAATTCATGAGCATAAATAATCTAGATTTATAAGCATGTAACATAAAATACCCTCTCTATTAAGCGCTTTACAGATATTACGGGGCTCTGGGGAGTATTTGTTTGATATGGCACCAAAAGGCTTTCATCATCCTACCAGTTCCTCATTTCTCTCCTGGGTATGGAGTGGCAAATGTAGATTAATGCCTTTCAAAAAGACATTACGGCCATAATGGCATATCCAGATCAAACCCTTGACCTTTGCATTCCAATTCAAGTACTTAAACCACTTGACAAAAACACCTCTACATCTCAAATATTATGCAGAGTGGTAGTCAGATGTCTAGAGGATAATCAGTGTATTAGAAATGGGTCGTGTCAAAACATATAAATCAATAGACATACAGATAACCTCGCGTGAGTCGATCTCGGCAAGACTAAGTGAAATGAGTTGACTAAAGCAATCTTCAACTTGTGCATAAGTCGTAGAAAATCGACTTACCAATATACACTGCATAGGCTTATATAAATGCACTTTATTGTGTAAATCAATGCATCCAAAGTTCCTTATCTGTGTGTGTGTGTACATTGCCGGTAATGGCGCATATAACAGTGATTATGCTAAAGCACGAGTCCAAGATAAACAATAGGAATCTAGCAGCATGAGAACCAAGAAGAGAGAGGGCTACATGCTACATGTACATGTTCTATAGATCATATAATATACTAAGGCTGCGACAAGTAGTTAAATATTCAAGTACTCGCTCTGTTCACAACTACTCGACTTGAATACTTGGCCGCCATTTTGGTTTTTTTTTTTATTGTTGCCTGATGCTTAGCCGTGCCAGGGAGAGTACCGACATGGTACCATGGGTAAAAATGTTTCCCAGCTCAATCACTGTCAACTCACCACTCAGAAACTGGGACCAAATGTCCAGATTTCTGTTTGGACTCGGAGGAAAATTATTCTGTCATCTTTGGTTTTAAAAACAGCATTGTTTACTATTATTTTTATTATTAAACCGGCGCCTTCAACTGCAACTCTAGGCGAAATCACATGAGTTACAAAAAATCATTTACAAAAAATTATTTAAAAAACATGGCGTCCAAGTGTTTGAGTATTCGCCTGTAAGCCTTGGAGTACTCGAATACGGTACCTCATTACGCACTTATGCACAGCTTTATAATATACATTTATTTTTCAATGAATGAAACAAAACCATCAATGTGGCCTTGTAAAAGATGACTCATTTTAATAAATATTTACAAATAATCACGAAAAGGAAAGTGTAATACTGTTAGTCAATAAATTCTTGCCCTGTATACTAAATTGTGATATCCGTTTTTCAAAGAAAAGTTTTCACAATAACTGTGAGAGTGGTTGTAAATCTCTATCCAAAGTCCAATCCACTTTGGATCGCAAAAGTTTATTTCAGCATTCGACACCAGAAGATGTGAATTTAGTGTTTTCCATTGGAACGGTCCTGGGAATTTGATCAACTTTGGCTAATAAATTGGCTTACAAGATTCTTGTAGTTAATACAAAGTTTAAACACAAATTAGTCTACGATGAAAATTGGGACTTTTCATTCTCATTGACATGTACAACATGTATACAAGGATACATGTACCGTGAACTTGAATGACATTACAATCTCAAGACAGACTTGCTTTCCAATAGAAAATTAGCTTCATGCTTGCTTATTTAAAGAGATGGTTCATTGAAATGTGGAAATGATGGGCAAATTACACCTCTACAGATTGCTGAGAACATTAACAAAATGAGCAAAGTACTTTTGAAGCCCTCACTGTTGTGAGAAATAAATTAAATGCAATTTTGTTTCCCTTTCCTGAACTCACTCACTAAGTGAATTGAGGCGTTATTTTACATGCGAAACTATGACGTCACAATATGAACATCACACATCACACATTCGGGACAATGCAATTTTCAGATAATGTGTTAGCGTTGTTTGTATATTTACCGCCATTGGTAATATTTCCTCTATTTTTGGCATTTTGAATGAGATACACTGAATAAATGATACTTTCTTCAAATGTTCGTTTGATTTTTTTTTCCCCGTCACATTTGAGCTTAAAAATCAGGAAAATAATCACATATTCTGAGTGTACTTTAGCGTGTATGAATCTGATGTGGGAAGGCAAAGGACATTTTGCATGCTGACCTAACGACTCTTATGGAGTACAATAATAATAATAATAATAGCTAGTTCTTATATAGCGCTTTTTCAAGACCGAAGGCCCTCTCAAAGCGCTTTACAGATATATATATTATTACCCCGGTCATAGGATTCAGGCTTACCCGCACACGATGTATGCACATTCTCCACTCCCTGGGGAGCATTCCAGCCAGGCGTCTTTTTTACGAGCGCACACTTGCTAATCTAACCACATTAGCTTTCGCATCCTACCGGGTACCCATTTAACACCTGGGTGGAGAGTGGCAAATGTAGATCAATGTCTTGCCAAAGGACATTAGTGCCGCGGTGGGACTTGAACCGCGAACCTTGCGACAAATTTACATAGAATTGTCCAGATATTCATTACAAAAATGTGCGATTAGGCCGATTAATTTACATTTTGGATAAATTAAGTCGTTTAGGACCTGATAAACCGAGAGAAACAGATCAGTCCGGTTCGCGATTCACGGCTAGCTCGAGCGCCGGGCTACAGCCGGGCTAGGCTGGCCAGCAGGCTGTGCTAGATGTGATGCACACGTAATATAGAGGTCAGTGTATTGCACACAAAGTACATGCACAGAGTACGCATGCACAGCTACGAGCTACAGGAAAATTGAACGCTACATCGACGATATATTCACTTGCTTTTGGAAGTTATATACCATTTATCTAAGAACCAAAACCATGCCATGGAGGAGCCTTCTGGAGTATACTCAGGTATGTTTTCGTCCATCACTATTTCCAGGGGATTTTGATGAAGGTAAACAGCGTTAGGTATAAATGGGTACGGTACTCGAGAGTCATGCAATGCAATACATGTGAATCGCACGCAAATTGCATCTCGCACCATCGTCAATCATTTCAGCTGAGCGGCCCGCTTTTCATATTGTGACGTCACTTAAAACATCAGCTGACTTACGATGTTTTGGGGGCGTTGATTGGGTTGATTTTTCGTAAAGTTCAATCAACTTATACAAATTTCACTCGAATGTACAAGTTACACAAATGTAATGATTTTACTCAGTGTAATTTTTCAATTGCAATGATACCAAATTCAGTCAAGTTTGAAATCAACAAACCATCTCTTTAACAGTAATTGGAACATTAAAAACCATCCTACCTCTTCTCTTTTAAGTTGCATGTGTACCTCAAATCAAAATAATAGATGTTATATTATTCATGTGATAAAAATGTTATGAAAATGAGGTATAAGATTAAATGACAAGAAATACTTTCACGCCCATGGTACTTTGGATCAAAGATTTAGTGAAAGTAAGGGAAAGTAGGACTCACGACTAATAATAGCCTGTAAATATTCTTACCTTTTCAGGACATAGAGGGCAGTAGAATTTCTTTACATCTTCAGGACTGACTCCGCATCTTTCCAGATGGTATTCATATCCATACCTGTTCACAAATTTTCTTGCACATCCAGGCTTTGGGCATTTGATGTGTCCCTTGGCCTTCAAAATGGCAGTAATATTTTGGCCTTGTGTCGCCTTATCATCTTCACCGTCTTTTGAGAAGTGCGCCTCTGCTAAAGATTTAAGACAAACATTTTATTATGAAAAAAAGAGCAAATTTCCACAACAACAAATATTCTTCTGAAAATTTCTGCCAAACCCTGACCACATCCTCAGCTTGGACTATCATGACTAACTAATATGTTTTCAGAGATGGCAATTTTCGTTCTTTTTTTAAGCAAAGATCATTTGAGCTGCATCAGAGAGCAATGTTACAAATGCTTCTGATAGCATTTGTTTCGTTGATTTTTGTTTCTTTCTTTTTATTTACATATAGCTTGTAGTAGGTGTCTTGGCAAGTAATCTGGCTCAGTTGCTGGTTTCTGTGTTGGTCATTAATTATAAGGAGAAAAAACGCTTTTTTACCAATACTCCAATAGCCAATACCCAATCCAGTCTAGTCTTATTTATAAGGAGGACGAATACACATACTGGAACCGAAACCCTGACTGCCTTCTAGTTCTGTACCTCAGGTAAAGGGTAAAGGGAATTTTCTTTATCTTCATTTATTATACTTAAAAGGTCTACACACTAATTTAGATCTAGCATGGTAGATTTACTGCACTACTACCGTACTTGGCGCCTTCTCGGCCTGGCCAAGGTTGGAGTCAGCTGGCGGATCTAGGGGAGGGAGGGTCTGGGCCCCCTCCCCGGGCCCCCTCCCCTGGCCCCCAAAACAGGTAAATTTAACCTTTTTTCTTACTTACGGGTCAAAGGCTCAATACACTTCTGAACTAGCGCCCAAAACTCAACTGATTTCACTCAAACTGATGGCGCTAGTTCAGAAGTCTATCCAAAATTTGACCCGTAACTCCGTCGTGAAGATACCCTACTAAAACATACCGAAAATGAAGTAAATATTCATCAAATGTCTAAATAAAGGTCATGATTTAAAAGTCAATTTTCTTATCTGTTTCGCAGTATTTTTCCTAAAAACCGTACCAACGATGGGGTGCGGGCGCGCATATGTTCAATTAGCGACAGTAAACCAAGATTACGGTCGCTATTTTTACACACACGCACGCCCGCACCCAACCGCCGTGTCGGGATGGTATGTAATTGTATTGTGCTTCAGTTTCCTGTGAATCCTGTCAGAAATTGCAAATTATAATTCTTTGTTTTTAGTAAAAATATGGCGAAGAAAATTGACACGAAACAGGTAACAAAAATATCAACTTTTAAATCATGACCTTTATTTGGACATTTGATGAATATTTACTTTACACGAAAAAGTTTAGGTTACATTTATCGACATGGGCCCTACAGATTGGCTTTCACTGGTCTCTATTCAATTAATGCTATATTTGTGCGAGCAGCAAGCTTGCAATATTTCTCTTTTTTTTCAATACCAAAATTATGATATTTCAGTCAAATCCTCTAGAAGTCTATTTGTTATGATTTTTTCACTTAAGTACGGTATTTCACTTAAGTATTTCTTGCTATGTCCCATTTGCAGCCAACATCAAATTCTGTAGAACTTTGCAGGAATTATGAATATATATATATTTTATCTGTGAAATTTAAACGTTAGCAGTGTCCTAATATTCAAAAAATGCAAGGAAACACATACCGGTAAATTTGCTAGACTTTACTGTCAGACATTATTGAGGATGTAACTGTTTTTTTGTCTTCTTTGGTAATAAAAAAAATAACATGAGCTCTAAAGGGTACATGAACATTTGTCTACGTCAATAACCCACTTCTTGTAATGGCCAAAATTAATCTGATTGAATCTTTGCGCATCATAAAGCGTACAACCATTCGATACAATGGTCTGAAAATGTAGACTATTACTTACTGGCTCTATAGCTCTTAAGTTGATTTGACAACTAATAGTAGTGCTGTAGCCGAACCGCCGAACCGAACGGAAGTTCGCTGAACATGGCACTTTCGAACCGTACCAAACACTAAGGCCTGGTTCGGATGTTCAGCAGAAAAATGTAAACTTTTTTTGCAAGCTAATCAGGTGGGCTGTATTTTATACAGACCACCTTATATATTTGTTAAAATCGCCTTTATTTATTTATTTATTTATTTTTCTTATTTCCACCCACTTTTTTGTGTGCAAGATAATTTGAAAATGGCTCAATCAAATGTCTTTGAATTTGGCACACATATGTATAGGCATATGGACAAAGCACAGAATTTTTTTCAACCTTGACCTTTACTGAT
>BEXV01004522.1:3076-20518 GCA_003118195.1 Hemicentrotus pulcherrimus | reverse complement strand
GAAGGAAGGGGGAAATAGTGAGATAATTTTAAAGAGAGAGAGAGAGAGAGGGGGGGGGGAGAGGAAGAAAAAGATTGAAGGCGAGTTAATTAATATATTACATCGTAAAATATGTTTCTCCAATTAGTTTTCATTTCCCGTTACAGTTTGTGTCAGTAGCTTCGTTCACTACGCTGGTTGTACTAGGGCTTGATAGATATCTGGCGATAGTTCATCCACTCCGATCAAGACCCTATCGAACGAAGACGAGGGCCGTGTTTGCTAATTGCCTTGTTTGGATAAGTAAGTTGACTGATTGTCATGACATGAATATTATATCCTATATCTCTGAATAACTGATTATCATAATTCAGACACTTTATGATAACTTTATACAAAGACTTTAAAGCAATATTTCCGAATCTTATCAGTTAGCTGCAATATCGAAGGAGTTAACATCTACAAAAGATGACGTTCATAAACTGCTTAAGAGATGAAGTTTATAAACAACGAGTGCATTGTCAGCTTTACGGTGTTGATGAGATATAGGCCCACTTTTCAATGGGTGAATCTGTGATCCAACATTTGATCCGGCGACACTAATTTTTGCGGGCTTTATTTCTCTAATTTATAGGGTTAGGGTTACACTTGCATTTGGGTTTGAAGTTAGGTGTACGGGCAAGTATAGAGCTTGGTCCATGGTTGAAGATAGGGATTTGGTGAGTATAATAAATTACCGGCAACAATAATATTGTCGCAGGTGCAAGTGTATAACCGTTTGAATAACCTCGTTTATTTCATCAATTCTTTGTTTTTTAAATCTCCAGTTGCAGGTTTGACTATGATTCCAGTATTCCTCGCGGGCGGAAGCCGGGATGTCTTTCAAACTTACAGCGACCCTGGCTTAAGAAATGCGATGATTATCTTCATCACATTCGCCTATGTGCTTCCTATCATCCTGTTGTTTTTGATGTACGTCGCCATCTTGAAAGTGATTTGGTTTAACCCCACAACCAAGCAACTACAGGGAGAAGAGCAGGTGCGCAGATGGAAGCAGCGAATTCAAGTCTTCAAATCGTTATCCCGAGTGGTTCTGTCTTTCGTGGTGCATTATGGTTACTTCTTTGCGGTAATCCTCTGGCTTATAAATGGCGGGCATACGCAAGTCAGTGCTCGTGTGAGCAGTGTCTTGTTCTATTCTGCCGTATTAACACTATACCTGAACACATGCCTAAATCCTGTGATATACGCGCTGAAACAGGAAGCCTTCCGACCGTTTGTCTATAAGCTTCTCTGTCCTAAGACGTGTTATCTTCGGAAACCAGAAAAGGACGCCCTCAACACGGCGACCCAGCCGAATGGCAATGCAAGTGAGCCAAAGGCATTCAAAACACTACAGAACGGACAAGAGGATGTCGTCCGGTCAAGCAGTGGTCGGGGATCAACTGGAGCGAATCTCGATGGGAACATTGAGGTAAATATTATTTCACCGAATGGAATTGCAGATGAAGAATGCCATGGCAACGACAAGACACGTGATGAGAATACGGAGATCGGTTCTTCTGATGTAACATCTGGGGATGTCATTGCCACTTCGTATGTAGGACCTGAACAACAGACCTGCCTCCAGTTAAATGAAATTGAGGTGAATGTTTAAAACACAATCATAGCGACTTTTGAGAATTCACCACAAGGGCAAAATATTTTAGCTAGACTTTACTCCATATTTGCCACTCTCTATCCATGGGTAACTGGTAATTGCTGGGGGTGATAATAATTCCAGGGCCCTTGGGAAGAACAGCGTTAATGATTGAGAGGCTTTTTTGTCCTGTTCAAACGTGTTTTTTTTTTAGGACATACTTTAGTTATTGAAAATAACGAGAAGAATCATGTAAAAAGGGTTATTCAACCTAAATGTAAAATGGATTATTCAAATATGTTATTTAGAGATAAAATGGTCTGTCGTAAGGTCCAACAAAATTTATCATTCAAACCTAGGTTACTGCCTGAATACATTCATAATCCTTTAAAAAATGATCTTGCGTTAATCGTCAGAGCAGATTATATAGTATTCACTTGTAAACAAAATTCAAAGTGTCCATTCTGCGATATCCCACCTGTTTGAAAATTGTAAGAATGTCCAATGCTTGCCATATGTTAACCTATGATTGCAGGAGAGACGGTGATTTTTTGTTTTCTCTATAGGAAAGTTTAGTCTGCATACTAAATATCCTTATGATTTTTCATTTCGTATGAAAATTAAAAGATTGTTGTCATATTTTGTAAGTGTCAAGAAATAAATATATTTTTGAGACAGAATTTGAGGTTATTGCTTCCTTTTTCCTGTGAAAGACTCGTCGATCGGATCAAGATGATAATTCTATAGCCCTATTTATAATGGTCATTTACATTGCTGATGAATTATTTCCGCACAACCCCCCCCCCTCGGGTTAAACATTTTTTAAAATAAATATATTTATTAAATCACTCCATCGTCTAAAAAGAAGATGTTATTTGTTTTTTTTGCATACAAATAAAATGTACCCTTCGTCCATGCGATAATTAAATCCATTGCTTACGAGGAATGGCTGAGCCATGTATAAACTCTATGAGGATTTCGGAGGACAACCACCCTCTAGGACAACTACTCCCGGACAACTACCCCTTACGACAACCACCCTCAAGGATAGCTACTCCCGGATAACTATCCCAGGGGGTAGTTGTTTGAGGGTAGTTGTCCTAGAGGGTGGTTGTCCTAGGGAGTAGTTGTCTAGAGGTAGTTAACCGGGGGTAGTGGGCCTGGAGGGTGGTTGTCCTAGAGGGTGGTTGGGGGTATAGTTGTCATAGGGAGTAGTTGTCCTAGAGGGTGGTTATCCTATATAGGGATGGTTATCCGGGGGTGGTTGTCAAGGGGTAGGTGTCCAGATACGCAATTCATAATCACAAAAAATACATGACGACCTCATTTTTGTAGTTATTTCAGATAAACGAACTGCCATTGTGACACACCAACCCTGATGATTGCGAAACTTGCATTATAAATACATATTGCGCGGGTATTTACTCAGGTATTTACTCAAAGCACAATATGCATCGGGCGCGTCATTGGTAGAGGTGGAGTTGTATAGTTAGTTTTCCGATCGACTGATTTTACAAAAAAGAACAATCAAAATAACTCATAACAGCAGGAATTTCCACGATACGGTGTAGTTCAATGATGAATGATTCGTTCGACACGAAATCTGATCACTGTATACAATACATGATTACGATGCATTATAGAAACTTAGAAAAGGCAATGTAGATTCAGTATCTGTCTATAAAACCTGTATCTAGTCTACAATGTTTCTGTGGTTTTGAACTTTTGATATCATTGGAACACGCAAACATGGTTTTAACTAATACCTCATTCTATTCATGTGAATCGTTGGCGCCAAGTGAAAATGGATATTTGCCCTGATATACATACGTACACGAATTTCGCTCGTTGATGTTTAGCTAATTATTTCTCATTAGCCAACCGAACGTAAGTATCATTTTCGCGTCGGATATTTACGTCGCTTTTCTTTAGCAGGGCCATGCTTTGATTTGCTCAATTTGCTTAATTTTAATTGCAAACTGGTTTGGACCGGTCGCAAACATCACCGCTATTGGCTTTTAGTGTACCGTTTGTAGATCGAGCGGTGTGTCATATTTTGAAGTGGGTTACACCATATTCAAAGAGTACATCTCTGTGCATGCAGTCATACTGGAAACACCCTTCCTCGTCTAATCATTAATCTACATTTTATTCTTTGAATTGATGTCTCTGGTTCACGGATCCTCGCCCCGATACCTACTGCATTGTTATCATTATCAAAATACAACCCGATCTAAGTTCTATTATTATGTGGATCCAAATCCGAAAGATGATTTACAAGAACAATATTCCATCATCACAAACTGAATCGAGGATCCGTCTTCTGGTTTCCATGACAACTGCCAATGATAAAGCAGAATCAACGATTTAGCGGGCCCATATCATTTGGGTAAAGCCTATATTTTTACTTTGATATATAACTTTGCATGACTTCAGTGTTTGCTAAAAAATGATCGGATAATATTAGGCCTAAAGTTGACTGCTTTCGATTTCAACCAAAGGTAGTAATCACAGTGTTGTTCAACGGTGTCTTCTTGGTCGACGAAATCGAAAATGACCACGACAATGACGCCAATAATGACGGAAATGATGACATCGGTGACGACAGGTATGACGAACATAACGTGCTTGAATGCCATGGTGACTGTAATCGCTCCTGAAGACTGCGATTTCCTTACCACCGCCGCCTTGGTGTTCGTCATCGTAAGCATCGTCCTCATCATCTGGGGTCTTTTCACCAACATTGCCCTCCTCTTCATCATCTTTACGAACGGTCGACAGATGAGGACCTTACCCAACATCTTCATCGCTAACATGGCATTTCTTGGTGTCCTTTTCCTCCTCATCGTCAGCGGGGGTAACATACTTATCATCGGGCAAGTCGCCTTCCAAGTTGAGATAGTCAGCAGTGTCTCAGCCGCGAAGGCAATATTCTACGTCCAAATTGTAAGTATCCATTATCAAAGAAAAATCTGAAAGCACAATATGTTAATCATACAATCATGACCGTCATGGGTGTAAGATCTAGGAGGGGCTGCCCCCAGAGTTCTAATATTTCCAATATTCGGGCAGTTGTCACCTCATAGGAAGGATTATTGGTAGAGAAGCATTTAAAGTGGGCCATATATCATGGATAGTAATTGTCCTAGTGAGTACGTTGGTAGTTGCCCTGTGTAAGGGAGGGGGGGGGGTGGGTGGTAAAAGAGCCGCGGTGTAACTTATTCTCCTGATAATAGTCTAGACAATGGTCATCCGTGTGTGCATGGACGTATAGAGTATGGGTCCAACCATGGGGACGGCACTTGCATTATGGGGGTCATCGGGCTTACTCAGTGGGTTAAGTATGAATCAACAAGAAAGGAAAATGTTGAAGGGGTCCCATTGTTCCTTCCCCATCCCTCCTTACCTCTCTCTTCCCTCGTTCACCATTCGAGTCGACAGCAAGTGCCCCCATCCACCCACCCCCGTATACCCTATGCCCCCATAAGCGTATAATGATTTGTTTTCACTCCCTCTCAGTTCGTGTCTGTAGCTTCCTTCACCATCCTGGTGCTACTCGGATTTGATAGATACCTGGCAATAGTTCATCCACTCAGATCAAGGTCTTATCGAACGAAGAAGCGGTCAATCATTCTCAATTGGCTGGTTTGGATTAGTAAGTCCCGAGGAGAACATATTTTTCATCTCTTTCGCTCATCTTTTTTTGCCATGAGCGTGATAATACCTTTTTCTTTAATAACTATTATTGTGTTTCCCTAAGTTCCATGATCCTAATTATGGAAAACTCAACGTAGAGCTTTCAGAGATGTCTTTGTCTAGTGGATATTTCACCGGACTGTGGCTCACATGGTTCGCGGTTCGAGTCCCACTGCGGCACCAATGTCTCTTGACAAGGCATTGATCTACATTTGCCACTCTCCACCCAGGTTTTAAATGGTTACTCGGTAGGATACAAACGATAATGTGGTTGTATAGGCAGGTGCGCGCTTGAAAAATAGTGCCTTGCCGGAAACCTAGCCAGAGATCGGAGCGTGGGCATTATCTAATGCCCGCGAGGTAATACTAATTGCAATGTAAAGCACTTAGATACATAGTATAAGCCACTATACAAATGTGACTATTATCATTAACTCTTCCATCAGGCAAAGCGCGATGGATTTAATTAACCAGAAAACTTCCGTTGACTGTCCCATTAGAAGCAAATTATATTATTTCGTCATCCACGAGAAAAATAGATGAAAGAACGCTCAATTTCGCCCATTTGTTTGAAAACGAAATAAAAAGCAAAATACTATTGCAAACAAAAACCTCGGTGTACACACAAGCGAAGTGGCTGATCTAGATAATGAGATGACATGCTTCATAAAATGCTGATTCAAACGAAATGAAGCATTTTATCTAAAATAATCGAGCCCAAAATCCTTTATATACGACGTTTCTTCATACGAATTTCGTTAAGTATACCCTCTAGTCTGAACGGTCTATATATTTATCGCTGGCTCATATAGCTCTATTAAAATTCAATCAATTTTGTTAGTCTTGCATCCCCTATACCATAAAAATTAATGTCAAGGCAATATTCATCATGAATATTTAATTACCGATGCAAATATTTAGCTTTTGTAAAGTGTACTATTCTCCAAAGCATATTTTGCTCTTAAAGTAAGGGTGGGGGTCCATATCGCTAAACTGTGAGCCTATTCAAAATATTAACCTAAAATGTTACTTAAACAGGACAATATTGTCTTTCAATTAGAATCTCAGAAAACATAAAATGACTTGTTGAGCAAGCCCGCACGGAATCCAAGCCGGACTTCGGTTCCGTGTCCTATATTTTGTGTTGTCCTTTATGTTTCTTCATAATAACTTGCTGAACCTATAGAATGCCAGGTAATATGTTTTGAGGTTAAATTTACGGATTATAGCTGTACACAAACTATATTTTCAGGTAATCAATACACTCTTCTTATTCTTTTTTCTTTATAATCTCAAGTTGCAGGCCTGTGCATGATTCCCGTTTTTATCGGGGATGTGAGTCAGAATTTCTTCGAAAGTTACCGGATTCCAGGTCAAAGAACCGCCATGATCATCTTCTTCACAATCGCATATATAATTCCTGTAATCGCTCTCCTGTCGATGTACATCGCCATCTTAAAGGTGATTTGGTTTAACCCCACAACCAAGCAATTACACGGGGAGGAACAAGAGCGGAGATGGAAGCAGCGAATTACGGTCTTCCGATCGATATTCAGAGTGACTTTTACGTTCGTATTGCATTATGGTTATTTCTTTGCGATTTTTATTTGGATTGCGGTTGGCGGGCACACGCGAGTGAGGGCACGTGTGAGCATTGTCTTGCTTTATTCTTCATTATTAATTGTTTATCTAAACACGTGCATAAATCCTGTGATTTATGCACTAAACCAGCAAGCATTTAGACCGTTTGTCTACAAGCTTCTCTGCCCAAAGAGTTTCCATTTGCGGAAAGCGAAGAAGGACGCCCTCTACACGACCCCACAAAACCAAGATGATGTGCCAACGGCTACGCCGAAGAATTCCCGTACACTGCAAAACACACAAGCAGATATTATTCAATCTAACAATGACAGTAGATCTACCGAAGCGAACATGAATGAAAACATTATGGTGGATGAAGGTTCGCATCGTGGATATTTGAATAAAGGGTACCATGGCAACGAGAATTTGGAGAATGGTATAACATATGAGGATGCTACTCGATCTTCGTCTGCACAACATGAACATACCGTCGAGATCCAGTTAGAAGAAATTAAACCGAACGTATAGAACTATGCATAAATTAAAATAATCAAGACTTTGGCGAATTGCAATCATTACACGAATAGGAAAGTATATCCAACATTTTTTTCTCTTTCTAGGTTTTTGATCATCATTAAAATAGCTTATACCTTTGCTGAATACTTATAATAACATAAATTCATTGATAATTTACTTTTGATTTTCTTTTCATCCATTCGATTCATTTACATTTTATTTACTCTGTTATGCACATAGTTTGTTAAATGGCATCACGGTTTACTAGTTTGTTCATTAATAAGAAATAACCAATCCCCCACGACTATCCATCGGCTGGCAGCAAGTATGGCTATCTGTTGTAGACATTAAGATAAGATAATAAGATTTCGATATAATTTCCATTATACTATCATTAACATCATCTGATCATTCAGATATCTTATATCTGTATTTGAAATTTCTAATCATATTGCTTCAGACATGTAAATTCTGTTTTTGAAAGGGTCGTGGTCGTCTGTAGTAAACCTTCTGGAACTGTCCGTAAATAAAAGTAACATCGCAACAATTGTACTTTTTATTTTATTTCACTTGTCTTATAGACCAGCCAATTTTTTTTTTTCTTGGGAAAATTTTTTTTTTTGGTAACGCAATGGCATCCATACTAAACGGTTAACATCTTGCAAAAATACCAAGGAATAAGAAAGAGGTGTATGTCACACGCATTTGTTTTACATTTTGGGCTCAAAATTTTAAAAAGAATCAATTTTTTTGAACAATATTATCTAATAAAAATCTTTCAATTGAAATAATTTTTATTATGAGTTTGACATTATTTGGCTTGAGGTTCTTTATTAATTTTGAAGGGTGGTCCATACACGAACATAGAATCGTTTCGTTTTCGAAAAAGGTATACAGTCATGTAATAAATACAACGGAAACATCTCAGGGAGGCAGAAATGTGTCAAAATAAGTCATTCCCATATATTTACCATATTCCCATATGGTCGCACATAGTAAATATCAGAGAGCGAGAATAAAAACAAATTCAGTGATGACGCGTTATGGATACATAATTCTGTAGTCTTTGGTAAACATAGATCAGACATTAGTCGAAAGAATTTGGAGAAAAAATTCTGTCCACAAATTGTTTTTTTGACTGTAATAGTGGTGCTAGGGTATTGAGTGTTGTATTGTATACACACTATACCACCTCCGGTGCTCTTCCGAGGGAAGTTATGTGTCCCCGGCAAATGTTTTTTTTTAGTAGTAGTAGTCGCTCTATGCAGAGCGAATTAATTTCATTTTCCACACATTATAAACAATGACAATATAATGACAATAATTTATATAATAATATAACAGAAAACTAGTATATACATGTAATTAAAATTGTTTTTGTAGTCTTGTAATGCGAAATTATTTGATAACAGGAATTAAAAACGAACCTACTTGGAAGCAATTTGTATAAGGTACACAATAATGCCACTTTGTCCTCAGTTTCTCAAGCTATATGACAGATTAATAGACTGTAATCAAAATATTTTCATTATCAAATTGGGTTACTAAGGCATTGTTTAATACATAACTTCCACACCCCCTAACCCCCGACCAATCTAAATTGAAATTTTATTTGTTTAATGTTTCGGGACTGGGCTCTCTCATCGGCTCGCTGTTTATTACTCATTGGAAGGGATGGGCTGATTAACATATACAAACGAAAATACAGAATTTTTCATATCAAAAAGTCACCAGGGAGGTATTCACGAAAAATTAGAGCATTTTACTACGAGACAGCTTGTAATACGTCACTCCTGTCGCTATTATTCGATCAAAATACAATTCGGGGCATTATTCTAGTTGTTATGTAACATTCACACAACCCGACCGGTCGACCCTTTCCGTCCTACCGTCCATGGGCTTGCTAATATGTTTATAGAGTTGATCGGTTATGGTTATTATCTCAGAATAGAACAGCTCTCTCATTGGTTCAAAGTAAGGGCCAATCACATTAGCTCCCTGTTCATGGCTGAATTAAATGATAGCTCTGGGCCATGTTTCATAACAATTCTGATCAATAACAAATTCTGAATTTCTATGGCAAATCTGCTCTCAGCCAATCAAGTGCCACTATTTCAGTAGCTTATAACAGTTATCGTAACTTGTTATTGATAAAAAGTTTATAAAACAAGGCCCTGTTCGGTATTAAGAGGTTAATTTGTTTCATTCTCTTTATAAATCAAGTTTTCTTGAATCGTACCGATGGACGAAAATAAATACACTGACCGCAATTATCCTCTGTGGTAGTATTTGCAGAGGGTTGTGGACAAAATGATAAGAAATGTGAGATATTTTAACGATAGGAAGCTATTTTGGGTTTGTGTAAGACTAAAAATATTTGTAATTAGTTTGATAACAGGAGAAAATAAACAAACCTATGGCTAGTGCATTACTATTTAGAGAATTGTACAAATATACATGATTTGTATCGTTCTTTGGTAATATCAAGTACTTTATTTGACTCGTGTTATTTTAAAATCCAATCTCTCTCTCTCTCTTTCTTTGACCCTATTTTCGTAACCCTTTCTCTCTCTATCTCTCGCTCTCTCTTTCTCTCTTTCACCTTTGATTCTCTCTCTAACACACACTGCCAACGTTCAACTATGTAAGTAACTGGAAACATGAAAATATTTCACATACAACGTTTTTAGAAGAAAAAAAGGCGATTGATTTATTTCCATATTGACAATTTCTTGCCTTTTCTACATTAATTCTGCTTAATGCATAATATATTTGCAGGCTATCTCCCTCAATATTTTACATGTCGTAAAATTGTTGTATTGTTTAGTATCTATACCGTAAACAATGAGTTATATTTACAAACAATACCCATGGCAGCCATTCACAGAATTGTTGGAGTTACATGTATGACGTCATATACAGGAAGATATTGTTTTATTTGTCGTTAGGATTTATTTTAATTTTCCGAGGAGTCCACTTATCTGACACATTTTAATCTTTCCTGGATTTATCTGCTTAAATTTGTTTCTCTTTTAAAAAAAATATCTCGGAATATGCAGTTCTGATATATATATATATAATAATTTCCAAACGGGAAAAGAAAATCGGTCGATTTTAGTTAAGAAACATTAGTGTTTTGAAGCTAAAGTCATCACTTCTTTTACGAAAGATGCAAGAAACAAAGCATTGATTGAATGAATAGTGGGTTGATAGATTGATTAATTCGTGGATTGATTATTTGATTGGTTGGTTGGTTGAATCATTGATTAATTGATTGATTGATTTTGTGTTTTTTGTTTGTTGGTTAGTTCGCTATCGAGTAGTATGGGCTTGTAAAATGGTGACTGACTGGAATGATCCCCATGGAGTGGAATATGTGCACACATTGTCTGCGGGTAAGCCTTAATCCGACGACTGGGGTAATAATATATCTGTAAAGCGCTTACATCGTTGGATCGATGGTTTGAGCGCTATATAAAAAACGAAATATTATCATTATTATTATTTAATATCAATTATTAATCTGCTTTTTATGCTAACACTAAGGTGATACAAAGATTTGGTAATATTTAAACAGGATTGGGTTATGAAATTTAAGATTTGCATTACCATTGTGAAAACTAGTGTTAGAATAAGCAACTCTGAAAATTGGGCTCTAAAACGATAAGGATTTTGAGAAATTAAAATATCAAATTTTTCGGTGCTCCCAATAAATTTGAAACAGCGCCTACGGCTATACAATGGTAGGTGCGACCATGAAAATCTCGGAATATGCAGTTCTGATATATATATATATATATGTAATTTTTCCAAACGGGAAAAGAAAATCGGTCGATTTTAGTTAAGAAACATTAGTGTTTTGAAGCTAAAGTAATATCAATCTTGAGAGGGAGCTATACAATATCAAACGTTTATTATTCACAATTTCATCTCTTTAGACTCGATTTCAACCGCGACAAAGATCATTGAATATTGTAGGATCGTATATGATATGTTCATTTGAACCAATTCCATGACCCCATATCAAAACTTTTTGTAACCTTTAACATGTGTTTCCAAATCACAAATCTGAGAATTCTCTGGCAATCAGAGAAATTGATTTTTTGGGGGTGCTGTGAAATAAACGGCAAGAAAAACAAAACAAACAAAAACAGGTCATCTGATTTCGCGTGCCTCTTTTTTGACGAAACAAAAAAGTGCGATGAGTCGGCAAATTTTTGGGGTCTAAATTATTTTGATGCCAGGGTGCAAAGAGGGACGATGCCCCCTTTTCCTTTTTGTACTCGATGTGTACTTAAGATATGCTAAAGGGGCCACAAACCTATTTTGTTATCTGAGAATAAAGAAATTAACATGAGAAATTCAATAATGCAAATAAAAAGTAGATCAAACTGAAACCTTTTAATCGCATCTCTGTCGTTTTTATTTTGACATAACCATAACCGCTGTGACATCTATCTGTCGTATTTTTAAGATAGCGTTACTATGCACATCTGCCCAGTGGTTATTTTTATCCACAAAAATTGAAGTTAATCCGGACGTTATTTGCGATCGGGTGATTATCCATATAGCCGCAGATAAGCAAGCAACCCAAAATAAGCAAGCAACCCCAAAATAAGTTCACCTCAATGGATGAGTCTCTATAAATACACCTGCTTGAGATGCTTCTTCTTCCAATCATCTCAAAACTTTAGCGGCTATCGTTTCTCCCTTGTATATATAGGAGGTAGAGCCAGTATAGTTGTATCTCTGTTATTCCATCTTCAGTTTTCCCAGTTTAGGAAGATCCAAACTAATAGACTTTTTGATTTTCTATGGAAAATTACATCAACTTTTATAATTCGAAGTGTTTTTGTGTCTGAAGTGGTCAGTTGGTACCTTACTAGTTGGTATAGGCTTTCTAAAATATCCGATTCTTTATGTTAAACTTTTGGCCAATTTCCGATGCTTTGTCACTGGTGACAGGGATGAATCTAAAGAATCTATATCGAAACCATCTTTATTCTGAGACTGAGACAAATCGCGACATCATTCACTCTAAGTAGTTTCTGAAAAGTGGAAAGACAAAAAGACAAACAGTATACTATACTTATATCTATAAGTAAGCGCATCGGTTGCTAGAGCCAGTGAAAAAACATCATCGAATTTCATCTTCCGCCTCGTTCATGATGAAGAATCTTGGTATCGGTGCAGGGGTACTGGCAGCGGTGTTTGTAGGGTACCTCCTTCACACCCCTATACCAACTGATCTAGCTTCTCCCTGGTGTTTCAGACTCCTTGTCGCTGGACTCAAAACTGGAGATATCGTGGTGAGTCATCTCTGTTTAACTTGAAGTTTTGTCACTTTCACTAATATGTACAGTATATAATATTAATTTGTTTTCCTCTCTAATTTTGTATACATGTACCATAGATATTCTAATCAGTTATCTCTTTTCTACCACCCTGATGAGGGGATAGTTGAGGTCTGTTTTCAGACCACAAATGCCTTCGAAGTGCATGGTTATTTCTCTTATTCTTATCTGTGACATATCTAGTGCCCTTTTAGAACCTTAAATTGCTATGAAGGTAATTTTAGACCCTAAAATTTAGCCAATACGATCATACTAATCCAGCTCCACTTAAAAAAAATACGGTGACCGTTAATGAATTATTTAATTTAAAAAACAATACATTGGCAGGCTGGTTGTGCGTTATTTAAATACGAAAATGCAAAAAAATAAACAAAAAAACAAACAAAAAACATCGGCATTGGCTGAAATACGACGTAAAACGCGCAATTTCGATTTTCAACGTTTTTTTTCTTCAAATTATCTAATATTTGTGGTGGTACACAAGTATTAGAAATCATTATATTTATGGATATTTCAGCCGTCTCTGAAACGATTTTCATCAAACAAAGATAATTTTGTCATTTAAATTGAATGTTCTTTCGACTCAAGCATTCATGCTTATGATAGTTGGCCTCAGTGCATTTATCTTGATTATTTTACTTACCTCCATTTTTATATGTGTGTATTTATTAAGTTGTCACTCTTTATGTAAATCTAATATGTTATATACTGTAATTGTTATTTGAATGTTTTTGTTTATTGATTAATCAATAAATGCAGGAACATCCGCTTAAAAAAAAAAAAAAAAATGACACTCAGTTTTTCATTATCTCACAAAAACGAGAAAAAAATTGTGTAGCGCCCTCTGCAACAGAGCTCAACTATCCCTTTAATCTACCGTCTAGTATCTCGCAGTCTGACCCGGTAATGAAAAGTGAAAAGTGAAAAGTGAAAAGTGTCAATATCGATGGATGAAAAAAGATCATAGCTTCTTTTGTTTATGAATCCAACTTGGAAATCACCTTTCTAAATGGTACATCTAGAAGGCCTTTTTGATTTCCATCTTTTATCAAATGTCAATATTGCGTACTTTCATATGACTGGTAAACACAACACCCTGTTTTTGAACTATTGTAGAACTGTTGCTTATTCAACGACTTTCTTGCCTTTTTTTCTAGACCGCGTTAACTCTCTACCTTCAGCCATCCGATCCAAACCTTCATGTTCGTGCTCTACGTACCATGATAGAGATAGGGCTCCCTGAACCCGATGAGCAGGTCCTAGGTTCGAACCTCACCGCAAGGTACGCCCATTTTGATGGCATCCGTGTTCTCATCTATGAGCCCGTTCACCGCCCCAACGCACTTATCCCCGCCGTGGTTTACTTTCACGGAGGCGGCTACGCACTAGGCAGCACCAGTAAGTTGATTTTAAGAGATAAAGAATTTAAGATATTCTGTTTTTACACTTCTTGGCTTTGAAAAGTACTTAGATAATATAATAGTGCAATTAGCAAAGCTCCCTGAGGCACATGGGTAGGTGTCCCCTAATCGAATTGCAAACACAATTGGGGGAAGAAAAGGAGAGACAGCTAGACAGAGAGAGAAACAGACAGACATACAAAACGCAGATTCTTTGTTATTCTACTTCATTCACTCTCTTTTAATCTTCATATTCATTATCACTGTACATTTTTTTTTCGAAATTCCCGATTTACCATCTTAATCACGTTTTATTTCTTTGTTCTCTACAGAGCTTCATGGTGCGCTGACTAAACATTTAGCTGAAAGTTTGAACATGGTTCTCGTATCAGTTGAGTAAGTAAACGTAAACGTAATTGTTCGTAATAATCCCCCCTCTCCCTCTCTCTCTCTCTCTCTCTCTCTCTCTCTATCTCCCTCTCTCTCTCTCACACACACACACACATACAGACACACACCCACTCATTATATACCTATATTTATTTTCTCTTGATATTTGGTCTACTGTAACCGATGTGTTGTCAAATTGAGGAAGGTATAACAAGAAAAATAGGCTCGTACACGTATGCCAACAAAGAGTGTTGCTAGATAGACTGGATAGCATACAAATCCGCTCTAATATCCAAATAATGTTGTTCTTTTTTCGGGAGAGAAAGCCAACCACCCCAACCCCACCCATTTCGTCGCGCTATCATTCTTTAAACATTTATCTTCTCTGTAGGTATCGGCTTGCTCCCGAGCATCCTCTCCCAGCTGGTCCCGATGATGGCGTCATAGCAACAAAATATCTCTTGCAGCACGCCTGTGAGTTCGGCATCGACCCCCATCGCATTATCGTGGCCGGTGACAGTGCCGGTGGTCATCTCGCAGCCGTCGTCACCCAGCAAATCCACGACGACCCCAGCGTACCCGATCTCAAGCTCCAAGTCCTTCTCTACCCCTGGCTCCAAGCGATGGACTTCTACACCCCTTCCTACCAGCTCTACGACCACACCTTCGGGAACAATGGTCTATCACGAAGCAAGGTGGTTGGCTTCGTAGCCTACAACCTTTTCCAAAGACTCGATGCTGAGTTCGAGAAGAAGGTGATGAGGAACATGCACATGAGCGCCGACTTCAAAAGATCATAACGCTTTCTAAGGGTATTCGATCATGATATCATCCACGAAAAACTAGCGAATGCATCTTTTAATCAACAATTTACAGATCCTGGGTCTTCTTATCTGTTCAATTCTCTCTCCGAGTCGATCCCGAAACCGACACTCGTCTCCCCCTCATCATCCTCGCCATCGTCGTTCTTATCATCATTGATACCAGTTTCGGCTTCA
Organism: Hemicentrotus pulcherrimus; assembly: GCA_003118195.1. NCBI lineage: Eukaryota > Metazoa > Echinodermata > Echinoidea > Camarodonta > Strongylocentrotidae > Hemicentrotus > Hemicentrotus pulcherrimus. The sequence goes on along the minus strand of BEXV01004522.1, from coordinate 4,965 downwards.
TACCAGACTCCACACTTCACCTACGAGCCCCAAGAGGCATTCGAACCTGGTAACGAGACATACTGGTCCGAGATCCAGGACTTCTTCCTCGACTCCGGGATGTCTCCTCTATTCCGGGAGGACACGAGTGGTCTTCCGAAGGCCTTCATCGCAACTGCAGACCAAGATATACTCCGAGATGATGGCATCTTTTACACCCATGCTCTGGAGCAAGGGGGTGTGGAGGTGCATTGGAGGAACTACCAAGGGGCGTGGCATGGGATAGCTGGTATGGGTGTTCTTAAAGATATACCGATTGGTATCGAGATGATAGAAGATGCTATCACATTCATCCAAGACAATGTATGATTTTGTTTGTTTTTCTTCATATTTTCTTATACCCATGGATTGGAGCTAGGAAGTGTGGAGGCAGGGAGCTCTCCCATCTCCGTGGCGAAAATGAGGTGGAGGAATTACTAAGGGGCGTGACATGGGGTAGTTAGCATGGGTGTCCTTAAATCCAACTATTCCCACTGGTATCGAAATGAAAGAAGATGCTATCTCATGCATCCAAGACAATCTATGATGTTTGCTTGTTTCCTTATCTGTGTATTTGCTTTTACACCCACGCTCTGGAACTAGGAGTGTGGGAGTGATGTTGAGGAACTACCAAGGGGCGTGGCGTGGTATAGCTGGTATTGGTATTCTTAAAGATATTCCCATTGCTGTAGAGATGATAGATTAAAAGAGCTCATCCAAAACATCATGATGTTTGTTTTTTGTTTGCTTGCTTGTTTAATGTTTTCTTTATCATTCTTCGGAGCTAGGGGTGTGGAGGTGAGGTGAAGGAAATGAGACGATTAAAGATGCTATTTCATTCTTCCAAAATGATGTGAAGATGATACCATATTTATGGAAGGCCGATTCTCAGCTCATCTTAACCTCTTCTTTAACGGAAGCCAGCTTGATGAATGGATATCCCAGACAATGATACCAAATATTTTCGTAATGTAATGATGTATATATTTCTCTGTACATAATGTACAATATTTTGTAAAGTATATGTGTAAAGTACGATGTATCATGTACAAATAATGTTTAAATAAAAAGAACTATTCTTAATAAAATCACTTTATTTGAAATGTTTTTTTTTTACGCGTAGTTCTATTGAGAAGGTACTTTTGTGAGAGAGACAGGGATGGAGAGAGATGAAAGGGAAAGAGAGAGAGAGAGAGAGAGATGGAAGGGAGAAGGAGAGGGAGAGGGAAGGAGAGGGGAGAGGGAGAGAGAGAGAGAGAGTGTGTGTGGCCGGGGGAGAGGGGGTGGATGGGTAGAGCGAAAACCGAAAATAGTGTGAAATAAAACAGAAAGAGAGATAATATATAGACACAGGAAATCGTTTGTGTATAGAGAAAGAAATGGGGTAAATCTGTACCCATAACTGTAAACATAACCGAATAATATCTATCTTTCTTCCTCACTGAACCAATGTACAGCTGTGGCCATGTCATGAGTTTTTTTCTTTCAAGAGTTTTTTGTTCTTACCCACCCCCACCCCCACCCCACCGGCCTAAACTGGTACTATGAAAGTATGAATGTGAATCATATCCAAAGTGGTTTTAAAACATGTAGGAATACCCTCGACCACCTCATACGTCTAGACACGGGTGTAGCCAAAACTATGGCTAACAGAGAACATGTTAAACATCATTTATAGACTTTGGGAAGGCTAACAACGCCATACCCAGAAGAAGTATGATTAAACTATTAGATTTGGGACTTTCTAAACACACAGTGGAATAGATTTAATCTTTCCTTTCAATCAGAGGTTCAAATGAATGGCAAGTTTTCAGAAACTTCATCCAATCAAACTGAATTCCCCAGGGTGGTGTCCTCAGCCCCCCCCCCCC
>BEXV01004510.1:3960-20904 GCA_003118195.1 Hemicentrotus pulcherrimus | reverse complement strand
TTTTCTTGCCTGCGCGCAGACAAGAAAAATCTGCGTCCATATTCATGTCTGCGTCTTCCAAAACGGAAACGTAGACGCGAATATTGGACGCAGATTTTTTTTCTTCATGTTTTGGAAGTAAAAAGACAATGAAACCCTTGCATAGGTATACGTCAAAAAAGTGGATTTTCACGTCAAAGACGTGAAAATCCACTTTTTTTTCGCGTAGGTATACGTCAAATATATACGTATACGTCAGCCCAGAAGGGACACGCAGACGCAAATAGTGGACGCGAATTTTTTTTCAGTCGGCTGAGCACTCGCTAGTCCGTGCGTACGTACATATCCGCGCGGAAGAATACCATACACGATCCTGATTCAGTTCTGCAAACCGGACAACTGACATTTTATAGACATATTTTCGGACAACAAACATGAAGGGCTCATTTGTGTTCACGGTTTTTCTCATCATGGTAAGATATGGTACAAGTTACTCTTATTTAAACTAGACTACCGTATATTTACGTCTAAACGGTGTAAACTTGCAAGTAGATCTAGAGTCTAGAGGGTTCTAATTCACAAGTGCACACATAGACTAGATCTAGACCTAGATCGAGGCTCACTGCATACTTATCACTCATGGCATGCACCCTATGTATCACGGCCTTCGGCCACACACGTCTGCAACATAGATCATGTAGATTTAGATGTAGATCTAGGCGGAGTAGGCCTATGCATAGCCCGTAGGCGTAGTAGATCTAGATCTATATCCATTTTTGGCATCGCCAGAGGGCCGTTCTGTAACATGAAACACCTAGAGCGCCGATGAAAAAAAACGTCCGCGAAAATGCAGACAACCCTTATTTTTGAGGACGCATTTTGTCCTTGTTTATGAGGACGATCCTCATTCTCGGACCAGCGCCCCTACTGTTCTAGCTAATTATTCTCAGCATTTCAAGCAACACTGGACAAACTCCACTTGTCATGCTTATTTCTCTTAAAATCTGTACTGGGAAGAGTTCAAGAGATAAAAAAATAATTTGTGAGCATTATCAACAGTCTTGATGGAGTCTAGCCTAGGCTAGACCTAGCTAGTCACTCTAGCCCTAGATCTAGGCCTAGATCAAAAGATGTAGTGCCAGTGGTCCACCTGCACACACTATTACTACCACACACCCCCCAGTATAGGCTAGTATGATAATACTCTGTAACGAGGTTTGTACCCAAAAGGAAGAAGAAGTAAGTGTGGAAGAATATAAAAATAACACATGGCCCAGAGTTCAATAGCGATGAATGCAGTACGTGCAAGGTTTCTTTAGATTGGTGCTGCTATGCTCTGTGCCGCTTGTGGCTCGTTCACAGTGCGACCTTTTGAAGATACTGAGCGTAGACCTAGGTCTACACTGCATTTACGTTTCGCACGACGGTCAGGTGCGTTTCTCTGTTAGACTCTACACTGTAGGCCTAGACTATTTGTATTACAAAATAGTGACACAAATCAAAACAAACGAAAGTTTAGATCTTAGATCTAAGTACTATTACGTTAGAGTCTAGATCTATGAAGTATGAGTGTTATTAATTAGTCTAGGTCTTGAACCAACATAACTCTAGATATCTAGAGTTATGTTGGTTCAAGACCTAGTCTAGACTAATTAATGCTAGATCTAGTATGACCTTGCAACCTCACCAAAAAGTCTGCAGGATTCATTGCTTTGAGTAAAAATAAAATCTAAGGGGTCTAGAAATGAGTCTACATTAGACAGCTGTAATTCCTGGCTTTATTATAAAATCTGAAAGTCAAAACGGGCCTAAATCCAAGGCTTATTAATAAAAAATTGTATTTATTGATACCTTGCTCTAGATCTAGAGGTCTAGTCTCTTGAAGTTAAGCTACGGGAATGCTGCGCTGGGATGGATAATGGAGCGTACAATACTAGCAACGCGTACAATTACAATGCACTCGATGGATCGAGATGTACTACACGTACGCGCTGGATAAAACTGAAATTATTGTGCTTTTTTTTTTTGCAAAATCGTGCATGCATCAAAATTTTGTGCATGTGTACTAATTTGTTATTTTCCCCTCTCATTTAACTCTTCTTCCATTTGTTCATATTTGTTGTATAACACAAGGTGTTGCTGATATGGAGAGCGAATGCTGTTCTCCCTGCATACTCTCCTGCGATTGAAGGACTTCCAGTTGCAGATGTTGGTATCCTTTTTATCACCATGAGGGGACTGTACAGTGCACATTTTCTAGTGGGAAAAAGTTGTCTGGTTGGAGGAGTCTTTATCTCATGTGATTTGTCCCTTTCCTCCCACCCAGACAGAATATTTGTCTACAGATTGTCTTGAATTCAGGAGTACATGCTATATGGTACTATATGGTACATGAAGGGTTACTGAATTTCTATTGATCACGGTAAAAGTGAAAATTTATCTCACAGTTTCCTTCTGTTTCAGCTATATATACTGTTTTTTTTTGTTCTTGCCAGTTTTTTTTTACTCGCAATAAACAGCCTTATCACCTTAACAATTTAATCCTTTCTCGAGTTTGTAACAATACATCTTTTAAACTGTTTAATTTATGTTTAATGGCATTCAGTGCAACCAGACGTTGTCTCAGCTAGAGGATCAAGCTACAGAAATCCTAAATGTCGACCGAGAAATCATCCACCATGCTTTTGTCAGATACAAAAACATGTTAAAGTTTGGAACCCCCCCAAAATGCTTATACAACAATGTACTCCAATTTTTAATGAGAATGTCCTTCCCTAACACAAATCTAACACATATAACTCCATATAAACATCCCCCAACAGTCATTGCTATAAAAGAAATAATTTATAACTCGTTAATCTAGAGCAGGCCTTCTCAACTGGCTGCGTGCGCCACTTGTAGCGCTTGCAGTCAGTCGGATAGGTGGCGGCTGTTCCAAAAAAAGATATAAAAAAAAGAAATAACAATCAAAAGTTAAAAATCAAGATATATTTTAAAATTTAAAAACTCAGCAAAATCAAAAAGTCGCAGTCGAAGTTGAGCCCAAAATGTAAGCTATCCATTTTGTTTGATGGATTTTCACCTGATTTTGACATTTTCCGTGTTTATTCCACCAAAATAACTACATACCGGGTATACATTTACTTCCAGTGTAGATTTTACCCAGGAATTGTACTAATTATTTCTCACCAATATAAATTACATGTATGATTGATATTTTATGGAATAATCAGGTGTTAAAATGCCACATTTGGGCCTTAAAATAGCCCTCCAATCCACTAGCTTCCGGGGGCTTCGCCCTCCTGGACCCCATGCGGTATCTGTCGGACGCTATGCTCCTTCGCAACACAGCAACCAAACATACAGGTTGGCACTTCAACCTCAATACATTTTTTGTTTTTGCACTACTAATAAACTAGTTGGGAAGGCCCGATGTGGAGTAACATGTAAGTTTTGCTTTTATATCAATCATCATATAAAATACCCGAAACGTAGTTTATATATCCAAACCTACGGTTTGATCTTGTTTCCTCTACTGTGTTTGAATATTTTGACAAATTGTTGAGTTTGTATTTGCCTTGACTGTGTGGACAGATGATCTCCTTCATATTGTGTGGGATTACTTCCGTGCAGGTTATACGGTGCCAGTTATGTCCTCATTTCTGTTCTACAGACATGGAATAAGAAGGAGGTAAGGTTGACTACCGGTACTCAATTAGGTAACTGTTGTTTATTTGCAATAATGCTGAAGGCAATGCACAAAATTTGTATTTTTTTGAGATAATGAAAAAATGAGTGTAAAATCTGAAAGAACATACAATTTTAATGGCTTACTAAACTTGATTTCATCAAAATTTATGTAGAAGAGCTGAAATATTAGTCGATAGTCTTAAAGGTAAAGACCAGTATTGGAAACGCCCCAATTTCAAAAAATGAAATGGAAGCTCTCATTACCAATCATATTAAAGAATATGTTTTGACTAAGACATAATAATACATACTAATTCATATATTTGGTAAATTTAAAAGGGCACTCAAAATGGTTTATGTCCCTCTGTCAGTGTGTCTGTCCATCCACCAAAGAACTGTACTCAGTAACATCCTACAGTTTTGACGTAGGATCACTGACTTCATATATGGTGCGTTAAATTGACACATTTTTCAATCCTAGAATCAAGAAATTTAAAGATGTTTACTTTAAAACGGGTTTCGTTCAAGCAATTTTTGAAAGACTGAAAAAGATGATTTTGTATCATGATTCTGCAGAATCATGGTCCCTAAATTTAGATTGAACAAAAGGAGTTTTCAATCATGATTTTATGGCTTCATTTTCATGGCCTGTTCTGGTTTGGGCAAAATCCGCGCGCCATTTTTCATGCAATTTGCGTTCACTATACCATGCTCTTTATCGTATTATTGATTTTCTCTTTCTGTCTTCCTGATGTTATTCTTTTTTGTTCCTTTTATTCTTATGTCATTTGTTTTTTCCTTCTTTATTTTTCTTTTTTTTTATAAATAATTCTATCACCTTCTCTTATGCTATTCTTTGTTTAATCATTCTATTGCTTTTTCTTTCTGTCTCTCAACTTATTCTTTGATTTCATCATTCTATCACTTTCCCTTAGCTTATTCTTTGTTTTAATCATTCTATCACTTCCTCTTTCTGTCTTTCCGTATGTAATTCTATGTTTCTTCCTTCTATAACCTTCTCTTTCTGTCTTTCCCAATGTTATCCTTTGTTTCTTCATTCTATCATCTTCTCTTATGTACTACCGTCCTTTGTGTTTATCATTCTATCACTTTCTCTTTTTGTCTTTCCGTATGTAATTCTATGTTTCTTCCTTCTATAACCTTCTCTTTCTTTCCTTATGTTATACTTTGTTTCTTCATTTTATCATCTTCTGTTACGTAGTCCTTTGTTTTTATCATTCTATCACTTTCTTTGTTATTCTTTGTTGTTATTGCTTACTTTCTCTTTCTTTCCATAATTTTCATATCCTTTGTTTCTTCCTACTATCAACTTCTCATTCTTTGTTTTATTATTGTGATCTATGCTCAAAATAGCAGTCGACATTGGCCGTTAACAATTCCAGAAAGCGTGCACCGAAGTTGACGTTTACTTCCTGGGTCAAACTGCGCAGTGTGATGGCCGTGGCTGTGCTCGAAATGAGCTAGAATTGGAGTAATTCAAAATCGCCTGAATGGTGTCCCACAGTGACCTTTTTTTGAAACAGCATTTTGATATGTGATTCATGTTTGGGATTCTAGCATCAGAAATTGCTTTAATGCACCCATAGATGCATCCTTTGAAGGCCTAGGCCATTGTGAGGTACATTTGTCAATGCTAAATGGCCAATGAAATCTGTCAAATTACTCTTAAAAACCTCCCAGAACTAGGTAGGTTTAAGATCTCAAAATCCATACAATGCCTTCAGGCTATTGCAAGTTTGAATATAAGTGGATCTATATAATGGTCAAAAATTGTAAATTATCCACAGTCTGGTTATTTCAATATATGCGACAGTGGGCACAAGGCTTTTAAACCATATAACCATGTTAGATCAATTTATTTACCTCTTGTGATGATTATCTCAGTGTTCGACATCTAAAGAGAATGTTGGCACAGCTTGGACTGCGACGACGATGTCAAGAATCTCCTGAGGAGGATATCATTCATGCCATTGAGGTGAGTTAAAAGCAGTGTACGAGTGTCAGCTACCATTGTCGTATCCATGTTGCACATAGGCAAAATATATATATTTTGTTTTGCTTGTCAACTGTTAAATCCTGCACTACATCTGTATCCGCCTTCCCCCTCCCCCTCCCANCCTCCCACCCCCTCCCATCGGCAAAATGATTCTGGATTCGCCACTGGCTAAATTCATGCACTGCAGTACATTGGTGTACTTGGTTGATAGGCATCATAAATTATGTTCTGGTTAATACTGTATTAGCAATAAGTTTCAACTCTATAGACTGTTCAAATTAAACATGCCTGCATGCCTCAGTGCATGAACATTAGTTTCCAAAACCAATTCTTTTAATTAACTTCAATGTACATGTATTAAATATGCAGTGCCGGGTTCATGAACATTTATATATATATTTAGAAATTGCCCCTGGGCCTTTTGTTAGGATAGTTATTTTCTGAATGTATTCTTTTGTCATCTGGGCACCACTACAAGCAGGAGTTTCATATGGATTGTAAATTTTGATGGCACCCAGGCAGTCACTGAGTTCAAGCCCTGGTGTACATGTATAAGCATAGATAGTCACATGACTTTGTTCAGACCGTGTGAGCAAATATTTTTCTTGTTCATAGTGATACTTTTGTTTCATTTTGAAATTTTAATTTTTTTTTAATAGGGGGAATTACAAGGAAGTGGTTCATGCTGTGGTTATAGGGCAATGTGGCAACGCCTCAATAGACATCATATGCTACATGTTAGACGGTAAGATTCCTGTTTCTTTTACCTGTATACAAGTTTACGGCAATAAGGGTAGTGATGCATCTCGTATCTATATGTACGATATAAAAGATGTACATATTTGTTGTTGATAGCACGTCACTACAAATTTACAGGGCCACTTGGCCAGGCAACCAAGCTTTGCTGGCTGTTAAGTAATGTGTTGTGACCAACTTGCCTGACTGGACAATTCAAAAGTCTGTATTTTGTTTTATGCTTTTTATCAGAAATTATGTCTGTTTTGTAAGGCTGGCTGCTTCCGTGCATGAATTAACATTTTTTTTTTTTACATGCAGCTTCAACAGCAACAGTAAATCAGAGTTTGGAGGGGCACCCAGACTGTGTATACTTAGTTGTGTGGAAAAGGCAATTAATAGGAGATTGTCAGATTTGCCAGTCTTTGGACAACCACTATCTTACTCTGCCAAAATTAATCAACTGTTATAGGAACAAATTTCAGCCCAATTATAAAATTATGTTAGAAGAAATCAGTCACAAGTTTGTTATGTTAGAATCCTCTCAAATGGGATGTAAGACCCCGTTCTCACTCACTTTGAAAGTGGTCTTAGTTAGACCGCTCCAGAGGAATGGGTGTTGAGGAACGGTTTGCAAGTGTTCACATTCCGAGCAGTTTTTATGGCTCAAACGGCTCCATGAGTCAAAGTGGAGTCACATTGCACGTTAGAGCAGTCCAAACCGCTCTTAATTAGACCTGTTCCTCAAGACCACCTCCCAAGGTGGTCTTCTGGAGCGGTCCAGAAGTGCACTTCCTGGACTACTTTGACCATTCTCACTCACCTAAGAACTGCTCCTGAGGAACGGGTCTTGGTTAGACCACTCCAACGAAGCGAATGAGAACAGGGTCTCACTTAGCAATTGGTATATGAAACTGAGCATATACAGATTAACTTAAACTTTTCTGAAGTTTTGGTGGCAAACAATTGCGATTTACGAGGTTAAAATGAAAAAAATAAAGAGATCTTTGTCATATCCTATAACAGTAAAACGAAGGGATGGGACAACATCTTATGTGAATAAATAGTGATGGTTTTTTTCATTTAAATTTGTCATCAAGAAAAAACTATTTTGGGTAAATTCTACCACTACTCTGTTGCATTAATAAAAAGCACACTACATCTCATTTTTCACTAAAGGAAGCTTGGCTTGAACTTTCATGTTGGATGATGGTCACAAAATATGGTCTTCGCTGGTTTTTTAAATATGAATTTTGCTATGTATGACCTTCCCATATTTTCTGTCTTTGAAAGCAAATTAAATATATTTGTTTTTAAAAATGAATTATCATTCGTGCATGTAGCTTACACTCTGGTGTATATTTGCAATATTGTCTGTCTGAACAGAGAAACAGTACGGCATCTCTTACGTGAACTGGATCCAGAAGGTGTTGATACACGATCAAGACAGAGATTTCGGCGAAGAATTTACAGAAATAAAGGACCCAACTTTCTAATCCATATTGATGGATACGACAAACTTAAGCCCTATGGATTTGCCATTCATGGGGGAATTGATGGGTAAGATCTATCTTAAACACTATCAATTTTTTTCAAGATTCGAATGATAGGGGAGGCAAACATCTGTTTTATTGATAAGACTACCGATTTAATAGAGATTCTTGTGCGGGCATGATAATTTTCAGTTTAAATTTTCCTATCTCTCCAATCACAAATAAAATCGTAGTAGATTTGTATAATTATATCTAATGAAGCAGGGCGACATACAAACTTTTTATGCCTCCGCTACAAAGTAGCCGGAGGCATTATGTTTTTGGGTTGTCCGTCCGTACGTCCGTACGTCCCGTTCTTGTGATCGCGTTTTCTCAAGAACCGATTGATTGATTCCCGCCAAACTTGGATCATGTTTGTATCTCACAGAGCCAATGAACTGATTAGATTATGAGGTCACGAGATTCAAGGTCAAAGGTCACAGGGCTCATTATGTATACAAAAATAGCTCGTGATCGCGTTATCTAAATAACCGATGGATGGATTCCTGCCAAACTTGGGTCATGTATGTATCTAACAAAGCCTATGAACTGATTAGATTTTGGGGTCACGAGGTCGAAGGTCACACGGCTCGTTATGTAATGCACAAATAGCTTGTGATCGCATTATCATGAGAACCAATAGACAGATTACTATTAAACTCAAGACATGTATATATGTATCTTGTAGAGCCAATTAACTGATAAGAGTTAAGGGTCATCAGGTCAAAGGTCATGAGGCTCATTATGTATGACTATAAATAGCTTGTTAATGCATTATCATTAAAACCGACAGATGGATTACAATCAAACTTGAATTTTAAAAATAGCTTCCGTTTTGGTTAGTAAAATTGCTCTTTGGCGGAGACATCATTTTTGACTGCGCGCAGTCTAAAGTCCATCTAATTTTTAATTGAATTTCAGGTTTTTGAAGCATAACTTTTGGAGTCCTCTGCTACACACACCTACCCAAACAATACACTTTTGTGGAGTTCACCTGTCACCATTATGTGTTTCCTGTACTCCCAGACACCTGCGAGTGTCGAGCCCTGGAAAATTAAAGGGAATATTTGCATGTTTCTATTTCACGGATGAAGAGGTTATTTTATTATACATTATACCTTTTTTGGGGTGTGTGTAGAGAAGGACTTTTTTTGCTGTACATGGCCAAATGAGTGGTTGACAAACCATCTTATACAATGTCCATTTGCCTGTAAATAATACTGACTTAACGCAGCATTTGCAATGTTGCCACCTCTTCATGACAGCCTTCAAATCAATTGTTATCCTGCTGACAACTTGAGTGCAGGACAACAAAGAAATAATTGGTTTGTGTAAATTTTAGCATGTGACTGTACAGTAGGTACTTTGCAACACTGGTTGATTACACTATATTTTCCTGTTTCAGGTTTTCTAGACGAATATTGTGGGTTGAGGTTGGACCCACCAATAATGACCCCAAAGCGGTGGCAAAATACTTTGTTGACTATGTGCACAAAATAAAAGGTAGGTATATTTGGTTCCTTAAATGAGGAAGTAAAATGGGACATAGGACTAACTGATAATGAATATTACTTTCATTCACGTTCTTGTATGTTTGATAAGATTGTTGTAGTATTTTCAGAATATTTGCTTCAAATGTATAAATAAATCACTTGTCATGGAATGCACATCAGTTACCCGTTATACTTACTTCAGAGCACAAAAGGTGTTCTAAAAAGATTGCAAGTTCATTAGTTAAAGGGAACTGAAAAATGTACAGGTCTGTAGCAACATAGTTCCAATCTAACTCTTTGCAAGGATACTCAAGGTCATTCAAAAATGTAAACACATTCTGTACTCCACTGTTTTCTTAATTAAATATTTGTGCAGGCCAAAAGACCAGTTGCCGGTTAGCACATTACTGCAATGACCCTGAATATCCACAGATCTTCAAAACATGAAGAGGTCCCACTTTGTCCATTTTGGAATAATCACTCCTACATGATGGAGGTGGTACATAAATTGCCTTTGTTTGCCCCTCCACTTTTTAATCATGGAGTGCATAAATGAATAATGATTACATAACTTCAATGAGCACGTATCCAGTATTTTGTCTCTGTGTATTTGACAATTTGTTCTGCAATGACCTTTATGTGCTCATGCTCAGTCTGCAACCGTGTACTGGCTTATTTATAATATGTCACATTAACTGTACTTACACTTTTTGTTAAAATTTTGAATTATTATTTCACTAAATGTAGGTGTTCCCCATATCATCAGGAGTGACCGTGGTACTGAAAATACGCTAATAGAAAACATCCAGATAGCATTTCGGTACTATCATGGAGATGAAAGATGTAGGTTCAAAAGCTTCATGTATGGAAAATCAACAGCAAACCAGGTACATTGCATGAAAATAGGTGTGAGCATCGTTATGTTTAAGTATAAGATAATTGTTGGTAAAAGTTATCCTAATGAAAACAATGAGTTATATTGTCTCTGGAATGAAGGGTCGTGGGAAAGAGTCATGCACCTGGCACTTTTGTCCTTCAGCAAGACATTTAGTTCACATTGCTGCTCTCCCAGGTCGAAAAAACAGTTGAAACCAGTTGGATTTTCAACTGGTATCTACTGGAATCAACTGGTACCAGTTGAATCCAGTTGACTGAACTGGAATATATGCCAGTTCATTCTACTGGTTGCAACTGGATTCAACTGGTACCAGTTGAAACCAGTTGACACAACTGGTAAACTTCACATGTACCAGTATCCCAGTTGAAACCCATTGACCTTACTGGCACGTGCTGAAAGCAAACCAGTTGATTCCAGTTGAAACCAATTAACTATACTGGTAAATTGTTACACCAGTTGATACCAGTTAAAAACAATAGGCCTTATACTGGTACATCTGCCAGTTGATTCCAGTTGAAACCAATTAACTATACTCATAAATTGTTACACCAGTTGATACCAGTTAAAAACAATAGGCCTTACTGGTACATCTGCCAGTTGATTCCAGTTTAAAACCAATCAAACCAAAGTGGACAATTTGAGACCAGTTGTTTCCTGTTGGAACATATTGAAACCCAACTGGGTGTAGTTTACAAGTTGATTACTTTTGAAAGCCATAACTATATAAGCGTAATTGGTATATTGTTAGACCAGTTGATACCAGTTAAAACCAATGGGCTTATATAACTGGTAATTCATAACTTCATTCCAGCACAGTGACCAGACTGGACCATTTGATACCAGCTGATTCCAGTTGGAAACCAGTAGATGCATGATTACCAGTTGCTTTACCATTTGAAAACCAATACCTGATTACCACTTGAGTTACCAGTTGAAACCAAACGATTTACCAGTTGAAACCAAATGATTTACCAGTTGAAAACCAGTAGATAATTGCCAGTTGATTTACCAGTTGAAACCAGTAGAATACCAGTTGAAAGACCAGTTCAATTTGCATATTCATGATTAATTTGCATGTTTTCACAGAAAACGTTATTTTCAGGATCTGACAAGCAAATGTGACAATTAATTAATGCACATTAATTTTGTGATTTATATTTTATTAGTTAATCATTGACAAATATATTATGTATGTCTGATCATGTTTTACATCCAATTTAAGACGTAAACATAGATATATATTGATTTATGTAATTGATAACCAGTAAAAACATGTATAATTTTGTATATATGTATGTATGAGCTCGCTCAGACTTAATTAATCTTATACTCAAATGTAATGCACCTCAAATGATTATGTGATGGGGTCTAGCAAGAGTCTAAGATTTTGTGGTCTAGTTGGTTGCCAGATGCTAATTGGTTATTGATTGCCAGCTGGTTATTGATCAACTGTTTGATTCTGATATGGAAATTGGTAAACTGGATCCAAATGGTGCCAGTTGACAACTGGTATTCCAACTGGAATCAACTGGTAGTTAATTCCAGTATTCCAATATCCATATTGAATCCAGTTAACTGAATTGGAATCAACTGGTACCAGCTACCAGTTGATTCCACTAGACCAATTTCCATATTGAAACCAGTTCACTGAACTGGAATCAACTGGTACCAGTTGACAACTGGTCCAACTGGAATCAACTGGTTACCAGTTGATTCCATCTTTCCAATATCCATATTGATTCCCATTAACTAACTGGAATCAACTGGTACCAGTACCAGTTGGTTTCAACTGGTATCTAACTGTTTTTTCGACCTGGGCTCTACCCAGATGTGTAAATGAGTACTCAGTAGGATGGGAACTGTAAAATGGCAGCCTGGCTGGAATGCTCTCCAGAGAATTCAGAGAGCTAGTGCACTTTCATGGCTGGCAAACCGAATTGTATCCAGTGACTGAGGTAATAGCTGCTGGGACTTCTGGGAAAACAGTGTGTTAAGCACCATATAGGCATATTTCTATGATGACATATTCCTTCTTTTGAGAATTTAGCTGTTTGTTGCAATGAACCCGCCATAGTAGTTGATTTCAACATTAAAAGTATTAATTACAGACATTTGTATTGTTACTACCATTGAATCAATCATTACTTTCATTTGGTGGATTTACACTTGCTTTATGGCTTGGTATGGGGCCATGTTACATATGCCTCTCACAATAATTATTAGTGACAATTTAATATGTACTCCTCTTTTCGCTTTCTATCTTTACTAAGAATAAGTATTACAATTTATTCACAGTGGATACTGAGAAGGTGGAAAGGAAGTTAGAGGCAAAAATCCTAAGGAGTAATATAAAAAGTTGCCATTTCATTGATTTTGAATATTATTTGCTTAAAATGTAGTGCTTTGGAAAAATTTGTGGAAGATTTCAAGCCTGTTTGGACCATGAAGAAACACTATTTTTCATGTCCCTTTACAATGTTTTTTTTTTTTAATGAGGTACCTTACATCTCACAATTTTTGTATTTTTAGCGCATCGAGCGTTGGTGGGGAAGTCTCCGAACTGGTTCTGTGGATTTCTGGATAAGGCTCTTCAAAGACATGTGTCACTGTGGGGCATTGGATAATACATGCAGCTGGCAAATGTAATTATTTCAAGATGGCCTAAAGAATTTTTATATCTATGTTGTTGATATTTCACCCGAGATGTCATATTGTAGTAATAAAAGTATATCAACAACAGCAATTTAAATCTAAGTAATACAAGTTTATTCATGTGCTTCTGGAAACGATACCATCACAAATTGATATGGCATTAAAACTGTTATTTCAGAATCCAATGCACATTCCACAAACTCACATATATATATATATATATATGTATAATAACATGTTAGTGTAAAAGGCACTGCTACCAATAACAATTTAGTTTTGAAATTCAGCTCAGCATCAGCAAAACAAAACAAAAGCCAAACAAACAAGTGAAACAATTCAATGAAGCTTTCACTGAAATTGGCCATCAACAGATGGAAATATTATGAATGTCAGGATTATTTTATAGATTTTCTTTACAAAAATTAGAGCTTTCGTGTTTAGTCCAATCTTTGAAAGTTTGTGCCATCTTTGTCAGAAGGGTTTTTTTGTCGGTGAAAACTTACATCATGTGTACATTATAACTGAGGTTGCTAACAAATTTTCAGGCCAAAAAAAAAGCAACAATGTCATTCACCTGTTAATAAGGAAAGGTAACATCTGTATGCCTATATGCACAAAGTTGCCTGAGGCATTATGTTT
Source organism: Hemicentrotus pulcherrimus (assembly GCA_003118195.1). Lineage (NCBI taxonomy): Eukaryota > Metazoa > Echinodermata > Echinoidea > Camarodonta > Strongylocentrotidae > Hemicentrotus > Hemicentrotus pulcherrimus. The sequence continues at coordinate 7,269 of BEXV01004510.1, read as the reverse complement.
CCGAGTTGCCGTCTATCTGAACGGATGTATGTACATACAGATGGATACTTGTGTGGCGAGGAGAACAATAAAATGCAATATATCACCGTCATTCTGTTTTACTTATGTGGCTAATAAATAATAGAGGGAATTAGTATCTGCTGTTAGGTGGTCCATCTGTGCAGATTTTTGTTGTTGACGTAAATACTGTACAAGCAGATTGCAGTATTTTATAAAACTCGGGGCAAAGGTTAAGTATGATAGGGCAGGGCAATTAATTGATTTGATTTTTTGGCATGATATAATGATGGTCAAAGGTCAAGGTCAAACTATGAAAATTAACAACTACATACTGTTCTCTTTCTCAGAGAGTGTATGAGATTCTGTTTCACAGGAGTTTTACGTGCAGAACTGCAACGTGTAGCGCAGCTCTGGAATGAGCACCACATCCGTCCTTGCAGGAATTCTGTTTCTCCATCTGGAAAACCAGACGAGATGTACTTTTTGCCACAGCTCTTTGGTAGGCATTCACCTATGCAGTGCGAAAAAAAGATGTGTAATATATTATTTTGCATCAACCGAACAGAGTTACTCGATTGTTAGGGCCCAACCCCCTTCAGGGCTGAATAGCTCAGTTTGTAAGAGCAGTGGAACGTAACCCATAAGCACAAGGTCTTCAAGACGATATGCCGTTTCCCTACATTGCATCATGCTCCGCGTCAAAGTAGCATTTGTTACATGCGGACATACAGCTGAATCAGCCATATTAATCTTTATTAAAGAGTAAACTTTGTACTTCTTGTATCAAAATGCAGTTTCTTCAAACAAAAAAGGTATTTTGTCATATACAAGTACAATTCAATGTTATGGCTGTTTGAATAGTGACCAATAATATAAACAGAGCGACAAGAACGAACTCTGTAAATTTTAGGATCTTTGTCCAGTAGTGTCCTGTTTGTGCCATCTAACTGGATCGATTTGATCAATTGTTTCATATTATATATATTATTTTTACCTTCAACAAAAGAGTAATTTAAATGCTTCATTCTTTTAATTAATGTTAATTGTTATTGGATAATTGTTAAAGTGATTGGCTAGCTTTGCGAATAGCCGATCTAAAAAATTCTCAAACTAAATGAAACATGTGTATGGGTAGATGTATTAGTACTCAAAACCCCTGAAAACTACCATTGTTTAGACTGAAAAGCTGTAAGTTCAACGCAAACCACGATTTTGTATAATATCGCATCTCTGAGACCTTTTAAATAGAGACTGTTACTCGAGTTTTCATGACTTGAGACTCTCAGAGCCATATTTAAAAATTATACCTTGCATGTTTATACCATTTTCAAGTAACAGGATTAGATATTTTTAAATTCCTAACAATGTTAGCCAATCACTTTAAGTGGGGCCATGCTACAAGAATCCTATCTCGCATCCCTGGACATTGTGTCTGACATGGCCGGTTGTAGCATCCACTCCAAAGATCAAGATTAATTTGGGAACTTTGAATTTATATTTCATTTGTTTTCTTAGATCCTTTATATTAATGGCCATGAATTGAGCAATATTTTTTTCATAGTATTTGTCTCTCATCTCTGATTAAAATCAACAGGTAGCCAGGACTACAAACATGAGGTACCAATAGCTGACGTGGAAGCGGTTCAAACCATGTTTACTCCCAGAAATCCGTATGGTTGCTCTCTTGAGTTTGCTCAAGTTGGAGAGCTTATTATCCGTGACAATGGCATGACAATGCCGCAGACCCCCAAAGAAGCTGTTGTGCTGTACTTACGTCTCAAAGCTGAAATTGTTCATTTAATGGGCGAATAGTGACGTTATCCCCTTCCTCGCTTTCTCTTCTCTCTCCCTTTTTCTCTCTTTATCAATCTGTCCATCTTTCCTGCTCTTTCTCTTTCTTCACTTCTATATATCTTGGTCTCTTAATCCCTCTTTCAATTTGTGTCACTTGCCTTCCCTCTTTTTCTCTCCTCTTTCCCTTTTCAAACATCTTTTTCTTCTCTCTTCCTCGCTTTGAATGCATATTTTGTTTAGGTACATATTCCCCTTTTTCCTTGTTTGTATTTTTGATATTGTTTTACATTTTTTACAAAATTTATTATAAACATGTGGCATATACCTGCACTTATAATTATGTCAACGATACTGTTTTTAAATTGTACACTCTTAAAAAAAATACCTTGTATATCCATGTGCAATTCAGTATTTGTAACTGTGATGCATAATTCAATGAATACCATACACTATAAGCAGTGTTTGGGTTCTACCTTGTCAAATCCTTAAGTATGCTGGTGCAATGACCTGATTGCCCAACATTTAATTTCCAAGTCAGGGTTAATTGTTTGTCATATATGTTTCTTATATTTATATTCTTTCTAGAAGTTGGAAAGCATGTTTTTTCTGCCATTCTTGTGTTGAGGAGGCAAAGTATTTGGAATATTGTCATTCAAGTGTCAAGTCTCATGGCGTGCACTAGCTAACAGCATTTTGTGCATGATCAAAACTACATGGTTCATATTAAAGATACATAATTGAACTCTTAGGTTTAGCTTGCACTCAGGAGCAATAAAAGGCAAATTCTATCCACTTTAGCGTCATTAAATAATTTTGTATAATTTTGACCTTTTTGCCAACCATATTTAACATAAAAAGCTAAATACATCATATGAGAAATTACCAGTAAATCTGTTTTTTATCGTTTTCATGAATGTTTAAATTATGTAAATACTCGAAAGTTGGATATCAATCATAATTTCTTCAACGATAACCATTTTGTATAATAAGACCATTGCTTTCTTCCGCTGTAGCAGAACTTGTCTTTATCTACCATTCCCCTTTTGTAGACCTTGACAAATTCATACACATTGCTCTAAAGAAAGGTATGTAAAATAGACAGTTTACAGTGATCTATTATGTAAATCCTGTGTGAAAAACTTCATTATATAGGCTTTTCTTTTATATTTGGTTTAAAATATGAACAATGATAAGTATGAGGGCGGTATTCAATTTGATGACATCATCTGTAAACAACTCTCCATGCCTTTTGTACATAAAATTTCACAATTTTTTTTGTTTTCTTTCTAAAATAGAATATCATTTTGCATTCTATATCTTGCTTTCAGGGGAGTAGATTATCTCAATCACAAGAAAGAAGGAAAAACATGAAATTTTATGTACAAAAGGCATGGAGAGTTGTTTACAGATGATGTCATCAAATTGAATACCGCCCTCTAATGACTAGTCATTTCAAAATGCTCTCACTTCCTTATTTCTTGCCCGATTTTGTTCAAATTTTCACTGATATTTTTT
>BEXV01004509.1:1403-23351 GCA_003118195.1 Hemicentrotus pulcherrimus | reverse complement strand
ATTATTTTTCTGAGAAAATGGCAATTTATGGAATTTACAGTACACAACGTATGGGAGAGCAGCTCTCATGTGACGTCACAAAATTAAAACTTTAAAAATTCATTACTTTTGTATCCTTTGTCGGATTTTCGTCAAACCTTCACTGATATGTTTCTCCCACTGTTCTGCTCTTATTAAAAACAAATTAAGTTCAGGGTGGGCTTTCCCTTTAAGTGTATATTGGCATACATGTACTGGTGTATATAGTGAAAATATTCATTTTTGTTTTTGTTTTGTAATAATTGGTTTAATTGTTGTTACTTGGCAGATGTTTCTCATGTCTATCTCTCTCTCTCTCTCTCTCTCTCTCTCCCTCTCTCTCTCTCTCTCTCTTTGTATCTAACTCACTAAATATGTAATATTCAACCGATCGAAAGAAAGGGGAAAAAAATCATCTCCTTGATACAAACATTCCTCTAGGGTTTAATATATTCACCCTTTCAAAAGGCATGGAGACCTGTAAACAAGTGTGGAATTCTACAGTGAAGAGAACCATGTATCGAGACGATGCCTGATTTTTCAGCGTAAAGATTTAATGAAGTCTGGGCTACGTATTTACCGAGGCAATCAATAAGTCCCAAGGCTACTTGAGCTGGTGGTGCATGCTAACCGTGGCTGTGTTTATATGGATTTTTACAATCTGATTAAGATCGGATTTATAACTAGACTAGAAAAATGATGGAATTTCGTTGAGAACAGAGCAAGTGTACATCTTCTGTGATTATATTTGACTTCTGAACAAAGGATGTTGATAGCAGATATGAACAAAACTTGACCTAACCTTCAGCTTCATGTAGCTGGCATGGTAGGCATGACTAGACACTAACAAGCAATGTTCATACATGTTTGTGATTTGATGGGGACTGTTCAGTGTCCCATGAGAATAAATGAGATGAGAATTTTGCTCTTGATTAGTGATATTTGTATCCACTACAAGTATAAAAGAATGTATCAAACAAGTTTGTCTCTCAATGAATGTACAGTATGATTTTATTTTTGTTTTATAATTTTGCATTCGGCCTAAGGAATTTGTGATATCATTACCAGGAATGATATAAAGTTGCTAAGACAAAAAGGGAGTTTTCAAAAATGTTGCCCATTGTTAAACCTGATTGAGAGTTTAACTACATTGTACATGTACCGGTAGATAAAATCATGTTTATCAAACACAGCCAAATATTTCTAAACTCAATCACATTGATTAGTTACCTAATGAGATACTGTGTGCACTAATCTGATTGAATGATGTTGTAAGATAAAATGTGTAATTGAAACCTGTATCGTGTATTTTGTACAAAAACTGATAAATGCAGGTTAAAATTCTTTGTGAACACAGCCTATACAATTATGTACCAGTACACTGTGTGCCAAACCATATAAAATCAGCCTTTAATCATCAGGTTAGAAAATGTCCGATAAACACAGCCTATGTGTGCCAAATTACAGCATCATCCCCCACAGCTCTCAACTACATTTGCTCTGCTCTCAGTCAAAACAGTTTACTTTGTATTAAATGTCAAGTCGGTCACTATAGAGCAATGTAAATTTAGATTTAATTGTTAAAAGAGGTGCTGATCTCTTGGCAAATGAAATTTGCATACCAACACAATAGTACAATACATTGACCTTTCGAAGTACTGCTGATTTATCTAATTAATCTTGTTTAGTATTAATAATGGGAATGGTGCTGAATTATTGGTTTGGTAGTATTTATTCTGCATTATAATTGATCCTTACTGATGTGCAGGCCTACAGGGCCTACATGTATTCAGTCAACAACTAAATTATTCATACCTTTATTTACATTTTTGAATTGTTTTAATGTGGCAAAATGTCATTTGTCCCAATTTATTTTTCTTGAGAATGAGAGAGATTTAATTCAGCAAAGGCCTTTGAATCCTGAAAAAAACACCAAAAACATAAATTTCACTCAAAGGGTATGAATATTTTAGTTGTAAACTGTAAATGTATTCGTCAGGAGCTTATATTGGTCCTCTTTTCCATGTGAAATCATGGTTACATGATAAAATGTCTTATTTTCCCTTTAGTAGCAGAAAATATCTTGATTATGTTTAGAGCCAGAAGAATACAGAATACCTGTAAATGTGTTGTATACCATGTGGTATTATGTTCTTCAAACATTAATTATGTCAAGAACAATTATATCAACAATTTAATATACTTTTGTTTTGTACAAGTTTACATTCTGAAACTTTTGCTCATTTCTTGCAATGTGTTGATGGCAGACAGAAATCATGTTATTTATCGATGTTGCTTGTGATTTCTTAATTTGTTTGTGCAGAGCAAAATATTGACATGTATTGTCCTTTTATGTGGGCATTCTTCTGTTAAAAGTAGTACAAAGTTTTGGTATGGGGTCATGAATTTGGTTTAAATGAACATATTGGATGCATATATGCGGTCCTACAATATTCAGTGATCGTTGTCGCGGTTGAAATCAAGTCTAAAGTTATGAAATTGTAAATAATAAACTCTTTATGTTGAATAGCTCCCTCTCAAGGTCAAGATATTAATCAAGCTATAAAACAATGTTTTCTGGCTAAAATCTACTGATTAGTTGTTCCCGTTCGGAAATTTTATAACACAACTATATATTCTGAGATTTGCATGGTCGCAGCTACCATTGTACGGCCGAAGGCGCTATTTGAAATTTATCAAAATTTACCGGGAACACCGGTAAATTTTTATATTCAATTTTTCTCGAAAGCAGAAGTAGTTTAGGGGCTAAATTTTCTAGTGCTTATAATACATCCACAGGGGCATCCAAATACATGTATATCAAAATTGTAAGGAATCACTATCCACCCAATTTTCAAAATTTCCTAAAACTTTGTATTACCTTTAAGAGTGAGAGGCATTACTACATGTAGTTTTTAGTCCACTGCCCGGACTGTTTCCATGTTGCGCACCCAATCAGCTGAGAAAATAACACGCCCTCAACACTGAACCAAAGATAGTCCTTGCTTCTCATTTTCACCCACGTGAACAGCAGGTGTTTATTGGGGGGGAGGGGTTGTGGGATGTGTGTGGGATGCGTGTAAGGGAGGAGGCGATAGATGATTAAAGAATAAAAAATTACATAAAAACAGACAGCATCTGGACTACATATAGTACCAGTAGATAGTTGATGGAATGGGTTGTCTATCTCATCAATAGTACAATGTACTTTTATGGCAGAGAAAGCACCACTGTAATAAGTGATGAACGAGTGCACAGTATTCAATTAATTAATGTTATATTCTTGACTCTGCATCTGTTTGATGATTTTAATTTTTACAATTTCCTCAATGTAGGTGTTATCTTGTACTGTTTATCTATGATTCCTGCCTGTATCCAGTGCATCATTTGAAACAAATGTCGGAAGACTACCGATACTCCATCCAATTCATAATAAGCCTTTTATTGAATCGATGAATCGAGTGGTCATTTGGTGTTTGTTTCAAATAATAGACTAATTGATATGACAGCTATTTCAGATTGTCTAGTATATCATAACATTACAAAACAAAACATAATCCAAAGTGCCCACGATTTACCCAAGATGCATGTCCAAGGCAGCTTTCTATATATATATGAAGCTTGGATGTAATTTTTACAACAGTATGATAAATTTAGTTCCTGAGATGCAATTTTTCCATGTCAGTCATCAGCTTTTCCAATTCACTACCGGTACTGAAAATTAGCTGGAAATTAATTGAATCAAATCAATCAAAGACGAAATTTAATAGAAATAAATGAATAATTAACCTCTTTTTGCCAGGCCTTCCATGTAAAAGCAGAGCACAGACTCTCTGGTCTTGCATACTGGCAAAATGAGGTTAATAGCTAAATATTAATTCATTATACTAAACCACCTATTGTGAATTTATGCTGATTTTTATTCATTTATTTATAGTGAGCACTTTTACCAAAGGGGAGCACATGGTACCCATCCTGAATGCCTTGAGAGTCAATACAGCAGTCTATGGCAACCATGATTTTGGTGAGTTAATGAAATATGTTGTCATGGCTATGAATTGCCAATCATAGAGAGTAGTGATTTCATCCTAAATAATGGGCTCCTATTGGTAACTTTCTATTTTTATCAATTTTCATCCATCAAGCTTTCACCAATCTGTGAATGATATTTACATTTATTTTCAGACTTTGGTGTTGACAATCTAGAGGATATTGTCAAAGAAACTCAGTTTCCATGGTTACTAAGCAATGTCATTGACGATTTTACTGAACAGATGTTGGCTGATGGTATCGTGACAAGACTCATCACATGGCAAAATAAAAAGGTTAGCTAATCCTTCATTTTGGTGTTGTTGTTTTTATTGTTATTGTTTTGTTTTGTAGTTTGCTTTCATTCTGTTCAGGGGCAGATCCAGTATTTTCCCATGGAGAGGTGGTAGGGTCGCAGTCTTTAAATATTTGACTAGCAGGGAAAAGGATAATTTCATATTCTATTTCGATCTGCAAGGGGCCACAGACTTGTTGTACCCCCTGTACCTCATTGAATGGATGTACAATTCAAATTTAGGTTTCAATCTTACAACAGAGTGGAATCTGAGATAACATCATTAATCTTTAAATCATATGATGACAATATGAATTTGCTGTAAAAATGAGCTATTGCAAATGTTGAGATAATAATAATAATAATAATAATAATAATAATAAAATCTCTGAACTGTTACAGATAAAGTCAAATACCTTGTTTTGTAGATATGAAGTGTCTTCAAAGATTTATGTGAAGGGGGGTTGGTTACTGTAGAGGTAACCTGGGCCAGTTTAGTTGAATAAAGCTCGTCTTTCACACATCCACATGGTTCTCTCATCTAGATTGGTCTGATAGGCCTTGTTGAGGAGGAGTGGCTTGTTACCTTGGCAACTGTAGACAGAGAAAATGTCACCTATCTGGATTACGTAGAGAGAGGGCAGACTCTCGCTACAGAACTGAAAGAACAGGTGAGGAAAAATGTTTGGGATGTCCCTTTGTTAGAGAGATGTGACAGATGTTTGGTCTCCAATACCTACCTGGCTACCTGGCTGCCACTGTCAGTTGCTCTCGATTGGCTGCACATCTTCTTGTTGTCTTTCTCCATTTGTTTCTATCCTGTGCTAATCTTTTGGCTTCTTAATATGTGAGACCTGTCCATTCTTTGATGTTATCGAACCACTGCTTTCTCTGTCTGCCTCTTTTTCTTTTTCCTTCTACTTGGCTTTCTATTATTTGTGCTGCTAAGGGGCTCCCACTGCCACGCAGAATGTGTCCAAAGTAACCCATCTTGAGGTGGGCCACTTTTCCAAGGAGATCTGTTTATGTGTTTAGCTCTTGTAGAACATTGAGGTTACTTCTTTTGTGCTTCCAGCTGATCTCCAATAATATGAATCATCAAAGGAAATAGACACTTTTTGTTTCGACTTCTTGTGAAAAGTAATTACCGGTATAAATGATATTATGCCCCCCCCCCTTCTCTGTTTCTATGTGTACATTTTCATTAGTTATATCTATTTCTCTCTCTCTTCTCTATCTATCCTCTCTCTCTCTCTTCTCTATCTATCCCCCCCCCCTCCTCCCTCTTTCTCTCTCTCTCTGTCTCTCTCTCCCTCTCTGTCTGTCTCTGTCTCTTCTCTTTATGTCCATTTCTCTCTTTCTCTCTGTCTCTTCTCTTTCAAGTATCTATAGATCTCTCTCTCTCTCTCTCTCTCTCTCTCTTTCTCTCTCTGTCTGTCTCTTCTTTATCTAGTATCTATTCATCTCTCTCTCTCTCTCTTTCTCTCTTTCTCTCTCTCTCTCTGTCTCTTCCAGAAGGACATCAACTCTATGTCCATGCCCTTCTGGCTCCTAACGTGCGATATGTCTCTTTTGAACCCACCCTCCCAACATTCACTTTTTTACTTTTTTCCCTTTCTCTCTCTCTGCATAAACCAGGGTGCTGACTTTGTCATAGCTCTGACGCACATGCGATTGCCCAATGACATCAGATTGGCATCAGAAACTACAGCTATCGATCTCATTCTTGCCGGCCATGATCATGATTACAGTGTCAATCAGGTATGTCATGCTATTCAATATTAAATTCTATACAGGAGAAATAAGTCCTTTAAATGGCTGCGGTATTCAATATTAAATTCTATACAGGAGAAATAAGTCCTTTAAATGGCTGCGGTATTCATTATTAAATTCTATACAGGAGAAATAAGTCCTCTAAATGGTAATTTCCTTTACAATGTTTTGCCTGTGTGGACACATGCAAGCTTAAAAATAATCCCAGTGACACAACATCCATGCAAATCTTCCACGTAGAACAGAAGTCTACATGTATTTTGAATTTTCTTAAAGTGGTCTTTGCCTCTAGTAGTTATGCTAGTATGAGCAGCATTTTTTGTCTTCTTCATTTTGTTAAGCCTTGGGACATTTGTTGATCATTCTAACAGCATTTTGGATTATTTGCAAGTGTGTTTTGTTGATCATGCATTAAAATTTAAAAATATTTGACATAGTAATCATTCTCCAGCTGTGTCCGCATATGAAGGAAAGTTCCTGGTTGTTTTAGTGGGGCTGCATCATATTCACGATCCATTTATCACATCGTCTCTAGATTTCCTAGTGATATCTCCCCGAATTTTCCACACAACTTTCCATTCAGATATCACTCTACGTGTGTCTTTGCATTCATCTGCAGGTTAATGGAACATACATAGTGAAGAGTGGATCAGACTTCAAGAGTCTGTCCATCATCACCTTGTGGTTCACACCGCATGACATCAATATCAACATCAAGGAGGTGGTCATCGACCAGGAAGTGACAGAGGATGAGGAGATGAAAATGATTGTGGACCGATATGGAGGTAAAGTTAACTCTCATTAGTCTCATATATCACACAAATTGTCCTATTTTACTAGTTTAACCATTTCCACATGAACTTTATCAAGGTAAGTCATGGGTAAATTTGTTTTTACATACCAAACCATTAAAAAAATGTCTGTTTATCTTTATTATTTAGAGAAGAGCTATTTTGCTTGCTTGTAATTTTTGTGTGTAAAAGACTTCATGTGTGTGACCAAAGTGTCATAATGTGATTCCCAGTGATAAGTGACAACTTCTGTATTCAAACCTTTATCTCTTGCTAAACATGTTTTCTTTAAGTTGATTTTATTGCTCCTACTCAACCCAACTACAAGTGAAGGTTTAGTTTCACATAATTACACTTTTTAAAAAATCATGAATTATTAGTCATTGTATTTTATTTTATTTTTTTAAATCTCTACGCTATTGCCATGAAGTTACTGAATAGCTAGAAAACCTTTTAACAGGTGAAACAGATAATGTCATAATGTCTGTTAACTTTCTAAATCATATTTTATGTTTTTTTTTTTAATTTTTTATAAAGATGTGATGAAGAGGGAGATGGAAGGAAAGCTAGGAGTGGTGGAAGTGGATTTGGATGCTAGGTTTACTTCCATCAGGACTCAGGAGACGAATCTAGGTAAGAACTTTGTTAGTAATATGAACCTCAGTAGAATGCCATGTAAGAACTAAGAAGCAAATAATAATAATGATAAAAACGTTACTTATAAAGCGCTTACCACCAAAGTCTCTAAGCGCTAAATGACATTATACATGTTGGTATCTAGGGGTGAGAAAGGAATTAAATCTTTTGGCATTGTCACACCTCCTTGGTAATAGACATGTACCTGTATAGTTCAATACAAATGCCAGAGATGCATTGTTGTTGTCATAGTATTTCCTAGTCATGTTAAGGTTGGAATGGAGCATCAGTAAAGTCAGATCGTAGCGTATACTAATATTTGCTTTAAAAAATGCTTGGACAATATTTGAAGATCACCACGGTTCTGAAATATTTCTAGTGCATTTTCTTTGAGATTAAAGATTGTGAAGAGTGCATAGATACTATTTATTCTCTTCATATTAAGAATTATTTCTCGTTTTTCATTGTTGCTACATATTCATGTAGTATCATCTTAATCATCAATGCAGAAATAATTATCATCATCCTTGTTATCATCATCATCATCATCATCAATAGATTCAACATTGTCTTATAAATAAAGACGAAAAATCAAGCGGGAATCATTATTATGTATGACTATTATTTTGTCATCACCAAAATGTACCCGTGTTTTGCATCGTATTCTGTTCTTTGTGATCTTTGTCTGAGCCTCTATTTTACATGTGAGCAAACCAAATATCCACGTTAAATGATATTGGACAAATAAATACATTGAATTGGATTATCTACCTTAAGGTAACCTAGTGACTGACATCATGCTGTCTGTGCTGGAAGCTGATGTAGCTCTTCTCAACTCAGGAACCTTCAGATCTGACAGAATACACCCTGCAGGAGAGTTCAAGAAGCGTGACCTGTTGACCCTTTTACCGCTCATCGATCCCCTGATGGTGCTTGAGGTTACAGGTAAGTAATGACACCAGATTTTTAGACTTAAAGGGCAATCAACCCTTGCCCTAATTTTATTGGTATGAAAGCAGAACATGAGAGAAACAGAATGGCCACAGTTAAAAATGAAGCAGATTAATAATAAGAATGTTATGATTGTTTGGATTATGGGATCACTAATTCTATGTGAATCGCAAATTGGCAATTTAGTCACTTGATTGTGACATATTCATTAACAATTGTCCTGTTTGTTGTGTTAAAAAATGTCATAAATTTCTGTTTTTCTCCTAAGCGCCTTCTCCCTTGGGGCACATCTCAAAGTATATTGTAGTTAGCATATTATTGAAGGTTTTCTAAAAAGAAAAGACCCTTCTGAGTTTCAAAAAATGTAATTTAGTCATTTTGTGTGTAGGAAGAAATGGAAAAAGTTGTTCTGCAATTAGTTACAGTGACACTGCCTATTCAGCCAATTTGAAGTTTCTGGACGTATATTCGGCCGTCAGATGGTAAAACGGTCTATCTCGAAAATCGCTGTTCTGACAAAAATGACTTTGAAGTTTAGCGGTTTAAGCTTTTTTAGGAGATGGGTATAATCAATTTTTAGCAATGGGGCAAGGAGAAGCATACTAAACACTGATAATTAAAGAATTTTGTGCTTATTAGGGTTTTTAATTATAAAATAAATGATATTTTTGTGCAGATAGACTGTTTAACCACAGCACATGAATACACTCCCACTACACATCATAAGATGGTCCATCTTCTAGATAGACCTTAAACACTATTGCCATACTACTAACTCGAAGATAGACCATTTTACCATCTGACAGCGATGATTAAAAAATCTCAGTTAAGAAGGTAAAATGGTTTATGTAAAAGCTCGTTTTACCCCCAAACGATATTACCGGCAATGGGCTAACTCAAAGATAGACCGTTTTACCATCAAATCTGAAGGAAAAACAAAAAAAAGTACCAAGATAGCGGAAATTATCTCTAAAAGAAGACATAGTGGGATTTTTTTGGTAGCACCATTGGAAAGAGCGCCCTCACACTAACCGGAAAGTAAATTTACCTCAAAAAGTCGATTTTTTGAGTTAGACCGTTTTACCATCTGACAGCAATAATTGCTTACAACTTCTTAACAAATTCATAACTTTCTTTTTTGGGGGTCCGATTTTGTTAAATCTTTTACCAATCTGCTTCTCTGACTTTTCTGCTTTCTTTTGGAGTGGATTACTACTAAGGTTGGATTTCCCTTTAACTCGATCAGTTTAATTTTAGTTTATGAAAGTTAAGTTTTTAATGAGTTACATGTAAGTGTTCTTGTTTTTAGATGTTAATATTTGTCAAGTTGGTTGCTTTAGCATTGTGAATACATTTTTAATTGTCATCTCTCTATTCATTGTGAGTATTTCAGATGAAATACATTTTACATGTACATGTAGTGATTACAAATATATTATGCCTGTTTTGTAATAAATTCAACATTATTTACAAAATTCATGCCAGTTTTACCATCGACTCTTCTTTTTATCTAATTTCAACTGCCGCTTTGTGCCACCAGGTGATGAGTTGTACGAAGCTCTTGAGAATGGTGTTAGTCAGTACCCCAAGAAAGAGGGTCGTTTCCCCCAGGTCTCTGGTATGAGGTATGGCTTCTACCCCTCGGCTCCCCCTGGACAGAGAGTTGATCCTCTGACTGTGGTGGTGGATGGCCAATGTATCTTACCTGATAAGGTGAGAAATTTGCCACTTTCTTTTAATAGTGACCCTCATTATTTGTATGTTTTGCCTCTAACTATTGTAATAAATCAACAATAACCAATTCATGAGTGGCCTTAGAGCTGCCAAATTGTTATTATTGGCTGATTAAGACTATGAAAAAAGAGAAAGGGTTTGTGTTTACTCTGGTATATTTGTTTTTTTTTATTTCTTTACTTTCTCGAGGGGATATGAACCTTCAGTTTAATGCATAAGATACATTACCCTTGTCTTTATAACAAGATAGCTGTGGTGTATGCTATGGATGTTTTTAAAGTTGCCCAGACTATTTCTCACCCATCACATAAAATGTGTTGACCTCGATGGTGTGAAGTAATTAACTGCCACTACAAGTACACATGTAGCTTGATGTTTATTAGTTACTCACTCCTCCATCTGTATGTACCTATTTTCTTTTAGAAATACTGGTTGTGCACCAAGGAGTACATTGCCAATGGTAAAGACGGTTACAAGGTCTTCTGTAGTTGCCCTGTCCTTGTGGATGCTGAAGAAGGACCTGTCCTGACAACGGTCGTTCTGAATCACTTCCACTCAGCAGGGATAGTCCAAGGTCTGAAGCCATGCAGGTCCAGGCATCGACAGAGTCTGGTCAGCCTCAAAAGGTTAGTCTTTGGATCATTAACCCTTAAGGTATCACTTTGAGTGTGTTTTGGTAGTTCAGGATGGACAGTTTGGCCAAAGTAGGTTTTGACAGTCTTGTCAGCCTCTAAAGGTTAGTGTGTATGATTTCTACTTTCCTTAGACAGTGTTTGGTCTGAAGCTAGGCAGTTCTGGCCACCGGCAAAAGTCCATTCACCCTTTGGTTTGTGCTTAACTCATTATGGAAGAGCTAAAGAATGGCTTCCGTTCTATTGGCATAGTTCAGGGTCTGAAGCCATACAGGTCTGGTCGTAGACAGAGCCTAAGCAGCCTTGAGTAAGTGCTTTTACGAAAGGCCCACAGAATTATAGTGCGACAGTTGTGGGTTGTGGTTAAGGACCACTGCTAGGGAAAATGTTAAAGTCTGGACCTTTCTTGTGGATAAAGACAAGAATCCTTGCGACCTTAAAAGGTCAGTGCCTAAATCAGGCTCAACTAATCTTTGGAGTCTTGTGATATAGCTTAGGGTGTGAAGCCATGCAGGTCCAGCTAGGGATATAGCCTTGTCAACCTGAAGTTAGAACCAAAGAAATTATGTAAAAGCATGCACCAAATCGAGCCATTATGATAGATAACACATCAGTGTTTATAAACAACTTCTATCTTAGATGCTGCTTGTAAGTTGCAAGATGATGTAGATATACAGTAGGCTTGCAACCGCATGGTGCAACCGCAAGCCTACTGTATAACTTCTATCTCATAATGCAATACTTCTTAGGTTCACCCAGTTAGTAGATGTACGCATGTCACTGGATAGGGATGGGTATGTGGTACAAACAAGTTCCTTCAATAAATCATACACTGTAATAGCAGCATAGACTGAAGCAACAGTAATGATAAGTGCCTTTGAATAGATTTTCTAGGTCATTGCCTGCTTCTCTCTGTTTCAGCATCCCATGAAATTAGAAAACCATTAAACCGACTGCTTTTTTCATAGTAGGCCCAGTCTTGTGAAGTCAGCCAGCTTGGGAAAGGTGGAGCAGGCCAGAGCTCGCATCACCCCCAGACTGGAGGGGAGGATCACCGAGATGGATGAGGTTGAAGACTGGAAGGAGATCCTAGCAGGACACAGGAACCTCTTTCTCACTGGTTCCAATGAAGAGGTGCAGGCAGAGTGGGAGAGACTTTGCAGGGTTGAAGAAGAGAGCAATAATGCAGAAGTCATGCACAATGGTATGAAATTGTATTCTAATGATTGGTATTTGATGATTAATTCTTGAACTTGGTTATACCTCAGTCATACCACCAACCGGATTCCAAACCAACTCCATCCTGACTGATTCTTTGCCATTCAGTGTAATTGAATGTTTGGTCTGGTGTAGATCTTATTGGTGTGTCTGAGGTGATTATGTTCCAAATGCACAAGGAAATCACCCTAAAGCCTTCTTCAGGTATCGTGCAGTGAAGCTTATTACACTTTACATTATCATTAAAAAAAACATGGTTTTGCCAAGTCATATCTAAATGAACCTTAGGAAGTCTTCTTTTGCTCTTTTTTTGTGTACAGTGATCTCTCACAGCTCTGAACATCCCGCTTTATATCCTCAAGTGATCATCACGGATGCGTCAGCTGGAGAGGTGGACGAGGAGACCATTAGCAAGGGAAGCACTGCCTCGGCCTCTATGCTCTCCTTCAGCGCCGAGGAGGAGGAGGGCATGGAGACCCTACACAGCGCTGTCAGAATGGATGATGTGGATACAGTGAGTCATTACAGGGATTTATCAACTTTATTTGTGCTTATTCATATACAGACATTGACTGGTAGGTCACAAGATTATATTACCGGTATGACAAATTGTGAAATACCATGACTATATGTATGTGTGTTTGTCTTAGAACAGCATACCAAAGTCTTTACATAGAATGAGATACAAAGAAGATTAATGTTTTTTGTACATTTACTTGCTGTAAAAATAAGTACCAGTAACGAAAATTTGTATAAATGAAGTATGAGATACAAGTGCAAGTTTTGCTAAGTGAGATATGCTGATTTAAGCAAGCTAACTATTCCCAGTCATATTTACACAAGGCAATGTTTTTCTATAGGGATGTTAGATGTCGCTTTAGATTTAAAATTCCTTTCTTCTGGAACTATGTAGTGTACCTATTCATCAATTCATCATATATAGACTGGGTAAAAATAATGCATTGAATGATATTCCATAGGAAACTTCTCAATTTGGATCGGAAATATATTGTCTTCTGTACTTTTCTTTTCTTCTCTTTAAAAAAAAAGGTAACAAGGCTCCTGGAGATGCAAGATAGAAACTATTCCTTCCCTACCCAAGATGCTACCCTCCTTCACTTAGCTGTCAAGCACAATTCACTACAAACTGTCATATATCTGATCCATCATGCTAATGTAGATCCGAACATTCAACATGACAATTGCAAGGTAAGGTTACATTTCTTGACATTTTGTTCTCAATATTTTGAACTTTTAAATACGCATATTAGTGGGCTGTCATGGGGAATTGATTGGTGTTGTCAATGACCAAGATTAACCTTCAGTTTTATGATCAACAGGCCTAATGCAATGTTATGCATTTTCCACCAATCGCTCCATATAGAAAAGTCATCATCTTACATTTTCCTCAACAGAAGACTCTCCGAGATCCCAGGGGGTATTTATTGATGGGACCTAAGGTTTGCTGTGTGTGACACTTGTCTGATGTCAGCAAATTATGACCTACTGCACAAAGATGATGACGACCATCTCCCTTTATACACATGACTTTAAGATTGTAATTTAGGAACTCTTTATACAGCTAGGTCAAAGATATTGTGCTGATATAAGATGTAGAGAAAAACATTGATCCAACATTTGCTGCAGGTTTTGTTTTGTTTAAAGACATAGATTTTGTCAGCTATGGTTGTGATCTGGTTTTAGTTCAGGTTTACTGTTAAGGTTAGGGATACGATTGATATGTCAGAATTGACTGCAGCGCTTATTCCATACCTATCATTGATGTTCATGTTTTGCCCACTGTGTCTTCCATTATTGCATTGAGTGGGTACAGCCATATGTCAAAGAAAGTTTCTATTTGAAGTCCCTTCCCAAATCAATCAAAATTTTCAGCCAATCAAAACTTCTTCCCAAAATTTAAATTACAGCTCATGTCTAATTCACATAGTTCAATAACTTTTCCTACATGCATCATCTTTCTTATTTTTACGTATTTAAGGATATTCAAGAAGTTTTGTTTTATGTAATTTCTAATAATCTTTTCTATGTCTCCTACTCTCTATTTTGCAGAAAAGTGCCCTAATGGAAGCCGTCTGTGGGGGCAGCACCATCATCGTCCAGCTGCTTCTGGACGCAGGGGCAGATGTAACCAAAGAGGATGAAACTGGACGGTCAGCCTTGGACATGGCCAGAGAGATGGACGATGGACAGGCAATAAGGAAGTTGATTGAAGAGTTCCTGGAGTCTTAGGAAAGACCTGATGGAGATGGGGAAGCACGCATCTAATGAAAGTAGGGCAAAAAAAGGGTAAAACAGAGTGTTTAGTGCTTGAAAAAGCCAGATGATGCCGTTCAGCAGGAAATAAAGGTGGACAGTCAGCCTTAGGTGGATGATGAAAAGGTTATGAGCAAGTTAATTGAAAAATTGCAGCTGTCTATTAGAAAAGGTACATAGAGATGTGAAGGCCTGTGTTTAAAAAAAAAGTAAAAGAAAAGGCTGGATGCACAGGCTATTGGCAAGTTGATAAAAGAATTCTTGTAGACTAGGGGAAAGGATAGGAGATGAGATGAGGAAACATTCATCTAACAGAGAAAGCTGGATGTTAATCCCTGGATATGGTTAAGGTACATGTTGAGTGAAGAATTCTGGCAGTCTAGAGAAGAGCCAGTTAGAGATGATGAGGCTCTTGTGTATCAAAGAAAGCTGGACGGTTAGCCTTTGACATGGCCAGAGAGATGGACAGGTGATGAGAAAGTTGTCTAAGGAAAGGCCAGATAGAGATGGGGAGGCTCAATTCTTAAAGAAGAAAAAAGGAAAAAACTGGGTGCCCAGTGTTGGACATAGCGAGAGAATTAGTTGATGTCGTCTGGAAAATACCAAAGGTGGATGGTCAGCCTTTGACATTTCCAGAGAGATGGACGATGGACATGTGATGAGGAAGGTGATTGAAGAGTTCCAGCTGTCCAATGAAAGGCCATATAGAGACGGGGAGGCTTACATCTAACAAAGAAATGACCAGTCTTTGACATTGCCAGAGAGACGGATGGTGGACAGGTGATGCGGAAGTTACCTGAAGAATTCCTGGAGTCTAAGAAAATGAAGATAGAGATGAGGAAAAGCTGGATGCACAGGCTATGGGCAAGTTGATAGAAGAATTCCAGTAGTCAAGGGAAAGGGTTGAAAACTATGAAGCACTCATCTAAGAAGGATATCCAAATGGTCATCCCCACATATGGTCAATATACATGTTGATTGAGGAATTCTAGCAGCCTAGGCTTCTTGTCTAACAGATTAAGCTGGATGCCAGGAATCATTCTGTTTCTGAATTTTGAAACGAGTAAAAAGCTATGAGCTGAGTTGATGGAAAAATTTCAGCATTCAAAGGAAAAAACCAAGATGAAGATGGGGGCCAATCTCTGAAATCGAAATACTGCTTGATGAAATAATGAAGAGAGAAACCATGGGAACCCAACAATTGCAGAAAGGTAAATGTGACTACCATGTAACCATTCCAAAAGTCTCTATGCATATAAATGGACATTGGGCGTGTGATGTATGAAGGCTTTTAGTACAATGACCAGGGTAATCTATTGAGTTGGACCACAACATGAAGATACTTCCTTTTGGGTAATTGTAGTGACTTGCTTTTAAAATACAAATTATAGAATTTGCTGTCTGTATTTATGTTATTATCTTTTAATGTGTATTTTGTGCAATAGGCATCTTGTGTTCCATGAACATCATTATGAAATATTGGTTTCAATACGTTGAAATATTCCAAAAGCATGGTTATTGTGAACTTTTCAGTGGAACAAAATCCAGAATGGCTCTAAATTGTGCCTACCAGTCTGAAGTCTACAATTCACAGCCAATAAAACTCTTTCTACCATCTGAAAGGCTCACAATATCCAGTATTTTTTTTCCTTTTACTCTTTGAATAATTCAGATATGAATCAGGATTGTTTTTAATTTGTATTCCTTCACATCTAATTTTATTTATTTCCATTGCTATTTGATGGTCTGAAATTCACCTCAATTTGCAGCCAACAAGACTCTTTTCTCTAACTGGAAGGCTCACAATATACAGCAATTTTCTATTTTACTCTTTGATAAATCCTGATATGAATCAGGATCAATTTTAAGTTAACTTTCTTCATGTCTAATTCTGTTTTATATTTGATTGCTTTTTTCTTCTTCATGAACTCGGTTTGTAGTAGGACGATAAGATGTGACATGGGCATTATATCTCTCAGGTATTGTGGTCTTATTCATTGGCTTCAGTTTTATCTCCGCTAGGCACCAAGGTCCATTGGCAAAACAGTAATATCACCTTGCAAATGTTGTATGTGCTGCTCCTCCATCATCATTTAATAGTAACAACAATAAGCAATATATAAAATCTGAAGTTACTTTTGTTGTCAATATAAACTCTCATCCTCTGTGATAGGGCATAGAATGTTGGATTGATGGAATTTAGGTCTGGTGATGTGGAATTAATCAGATTATACTTGGATGTAAGTCAAAGTAAATTTACATCAAAGTTTGTTCTGGTTCTAGTGATATAAGCATTTCATTTGTGCAGAGCCTCTATAGAAAGTGGTGTCAAATATGCCACTGACAGAGCAACCCTATGTAAATAACTCTAACAAAATATAGTAATCAAGTATTTTGAGAATTAGATGGGTTTTCAAGTTAGGCTCTTGTCAAGATAGAATATTCGCTGTATGATATGGTAAGATTATATGTTTGGATTTAAAGATGTGCTAATTGTGCTATTTTAGGTCGTGTCATCTTCCGAGGAAAACAAGAAAACATTGAAACAAAAGATGAAAAAGGAAAGCATGTGGAAAGGGGAAATGAATAACAAGGGGAGACCATGCAAAGTGGGATATCATACATGTATATATGAGGAAGAGAGAGGAGATTTGAGCAAGAAATAATGATGGTGATTTATACAAAATGCTCTACTACTGTGTGCTTTGAATTTCCTATGCATTGTATTTGCCAACTGTTTCTATGCATTTATATTTATACCGTTATGAAATATAGTAACTCTTTCAAACCTTGAATTCATTTGATTCCATCCATTGTACTCCATAAGTGTTTTATCCGGTTCAGATTGTTCGTTTTTATGTAAGAATGTACAACTGTTTATACAGTCAAACCTGTCTATTAAGGCCACACAGTGGAAACACAAAAGGTTATCACTGTAGACAGGTGAACTTTCTGGACAGGTTCTTCAATACCCATATCATTCTAGAGGGATGCAATATGGGGTATCACTAGAGACATGTGTCCTTTATAGAGAGGTGGCCATTAAGACAGGTTTGACTGTATACAAACAGTATAATATGATATGATATGATATTATGTAATCATTCAGTAAACATTTCTATGTACAAGAATGTTTGATATATGAAAGAAGTCAATTTCCAAAGTAAAGATACATGGTTGTGACTTTAAACTGTAAGCCCCCTAGTTGTGTTTAT
Organism: Hemicentrotus pulcherrimus; assembly: GCA_003118195.1. Taxonomy (NCBI): domain Eukaryota; kingdom Metazoa; phylum Echinodermata; class Echinoidea; order Camarodonta; family Strongylocentrotidae; genus Hemicentrotus; species Hemicentrotus pulcherrimus. The sequence continues at coordinate 5,785 of BEXV01004509.1, read as the reverse complement.
ACATGCCCTTGCTGTGTTGTTAGTCCAGTCAATAGTCAAGCATTATAATTAAATCATTTCCTATTTTACTATCAGATGTCAAAAAATTGAAAGAAGAAACAATGTATATTTTGTGTGGTGTGAAGAAATATTTTCACACATATTGCCTTCAATTTCCTATCCGACTGACACAACATCCTGAAACTTATTAGGAATGCAGAAGAATAATTGCCGTTTCAACTCCCAGTTTGACCCCTTTATTGCTTTTGGAAGAGATCCCTCAAACTTCTTTTCCAGGCTAGTCATGTGATTTTGGCTATGATCAAACCCAATCATGTGCATACTCGATCTATTCCTTGTATCTCATACTTTCATTTCTACAAATGGACGAAATGAACAGTTTGTATGCAAGCCATTCTCTAATTTATATTAACTGCCTTTTGAGTTATTGTTGTAATTGATATGCTATATCAGATATAAGCTAGTAATACAGCTAGTAGGAGCATTTCAAATATCTATGCATAAATCCTCCTGCTATTTTTTTAACAAATACCAGTGTCTTGCCAGTACATTTTCAAAATGATTATGTTATATAGTGTTGATGAGGGTTGTACAAGTGGAATGATATTATGTGTTTACATAGAACTGTCTTCTTTATCAAATAAATTTATTGAAGAAATATTTGAAAGATATGATTGTTTCATTGTGTAATTTAGTGTCTGTACATGTATGTGTATCTAAATAATGTATCAACATTAAAATAAATGTATAAAGTAAACTTGGTGACAACACTTACATATGATAAGGGATATTGGCATTTAAAAATACTCACAATTTCATCATGTTTATTAAATAGACTTTATTAAAAATAAATTATACATTTATGAAGCTTCTTTGTTTATCATATAACTATAATAAACATGCTTATATACATGTCTTACATTTACAGGTGCCTCTCCTTAAAACAACTTCCTTATATCCTTATTGATTCTTTAGTACAAAACAAAACAATGAAATTGTATACATTCAAAATTGTACATACATGTACCTTGGTTGTTTGTTATGTACATGTAATTCACAAATGGCAGAATTTAGAATAGGATAGTTGCTTGTTGGAAACTCCAGTATTCTGCCCTAACGACGAATATTTTCATTAGTAGGACGAGTAGAATATCATTGATTTATGCTTAAACCTGTGTTAAACAAAGGACATGTAATTACATCCAAATTGCACACGAACTGTAGACATCTAAACAAATAAATCATAACAGTTATTTCTTAACAACCTGACAAAGTAAAAGCTTGAGAGGGAGGGAGAGAGAGAAAGAGAGATGTGCATCATGTAATGAAGCATTTGAGCAATAGTACAGTAGAAATGCACAAGAAACTAAATGGGCCTAATAAGAGTACAGTGAAACCCACTTTAGCAACCACCTGTATAGAAATACCACAGTTTCTGATTCCCTCTATTATGGTGTTCCTCATCGAAACCTGTACTAGGAACCTGTACATGAACACCATCATCCATCTGAAGACCATCATACATCTAAAGATCACTTTTCTAGTTTTCCTTCATTGAGTGGCCTTTACAAACTGTGCAGGTTTCAATGTACTACCGGCTAGTAGGCAAACACTGTAAAACCAGAAAGTTTTTATGCTGCTTACCAGTATGCATCAAACTTTCGCAAATATCTTGAGTGTTCAAATAGCCAAAAATGTTTATTCCCTCCCCCTCCCCCCCCCCAAAAAAAAAGAAATAGCTGTACAAGAAATTAATCAGTATCTGAACTTTTAAACAACACAAATCATCCCATAAAAGACCCATAGACAAATCATTACTTTCTTTCAGGATGATATGATCTACATTTGTAACTCGGTTCAATCGCGAGTTGTTTTTAAAATTCAGAATGAAAAATAAAGCAATTTAAACCTTTTCAGGATATGAGTTGCAATTTGCTTGAAAAAATGAATCTACATAGGGGGAGGGGGGACACTTTGAAAATCAATAGCCAGAATTGTATAAGAATAAGACATCCAAAGATTTGTAAATCCAGCTTTTTTTTTTAATAGATGTACACCTGTACATATTTAGTCGAACATGTACCGATAGCCAAATTATAAATAACTACATGAATGTTCCAGTATAGATGAATGTGCCAGTATGCATGGTCACGATTGCAGTCGAGAGACAAATCTGCTCTATACTTGAAATTCATGCCTTGTCTTGAAGTTGAACTACATGTACTCTGTCCTTTTTGTTTGCAATAAGGCGCAGTTTCTGGACCATCTCTCACTATATGTAGTTTGTACATACGTAATGTAGCAAGCATCATCCCTTGTCCCCGACATCTAGAAGCCGTATTGAGCATTGACCTATGACATTCATGTTGAGTCAAGGAGTTCTAAAAATTCAGATTTGCAAATTTAGTCTTCTGTAAGCTTACACGTGAACATTTTCCATATCACTGTACGAATTATGTCTGTTTACAATTACAATTACAAACAGTACATATTTGCTGGCCTGAACTAGAGTTCATGCAGCCTTCTTCCTCTTTTCGTCATCAGTTACTTTTGATCAAGCCTCGACGCAATATCTTTCATTTCATTTTGAATGAACCAGTCGAGGATTCATTGCAATATTGTCATTGCTTCACTCCCACCTTGTAGCAATGTGGCATAATCTATAAGAAGTCGACTCTTGCTCCCAGTGAGTGGATAGTCTTTAAGCACAGTCCCGATGCAGTTGATAGCCTTCAAGCCAAGTCTTGATGCAGTGCACAAGTGTCCTCCTTGCATCATTGTCAATGCCAAGGAACCAATGATCATACAGAGTTTCATCTCAGAAATACACATTGTCTGTGCACGATGTCCATCTTGGGCCGACCTTGCCTACATCTAATGATCTTACATCCGTCATAAGTCAGCCCTTGCCCCAGTGAGTGGAATATCTTTCAGCTCAGTCCTCATACACAAGTATTCTCCCAGCACCGTCGTCAACGCTATACAACCAATGTTTGTAAACCACCACGCCAGCGAGCTAGGAATTCTTGAGTTGTACATCCAACAGGCGATGAAATGGAAAAAGTGCACCGTCACTGAGAAGTCTGTACACTGCTTTGTCCTCTGCACAATACACCATAGTCCAGTAGCACTGAGGGAGAAGAAAAATACAAAAACAAAAAAAGATGTAAAAAATATTATCATTACTATTATTGGAAAGACTGAAGGGAACAGGGAACTTTATTTAGTTTTTCTTTTTAAAAAACCTTTAAAAAAAAACAACAACAACAAAAATTATCACCATCATCATATCCATGAGTAAAATTTTAAATATTGGTTTGGAATTTCATTGATTAACAAACTCTTATTCTCTACTGCAATTAAATACATATTCATCACCACCAGAACATCCAGCACTTTTGTGGAAATCCCAAATGACTTCTAAGATTTTCAAATGGCTAAATAAAACCTCTATTGATGTTTTCTAAATACATCAGTAATCGATATAGAGTATCAAATGTGAACATTACACACTCACAGATATGTTATATTCTTTTGCAAAGATCACCAAACACACAGCCATATCCATGAGTAGCCCATAGGGGCTGGATCTCTCCTGCACCCTGAACTTTTTGTTCTACTACAATGACAAAACATTAAATTAACAAGTCTTGAAATGGACAAATTCTGTAGAGTTTTCATCTTAAAATGTATTTACCAAGTAAGTGCATTCATGACGTAGACTGCAGCGATCATTCTCCCTCCAGAACTGCTGAAGTCAAGACACTGTGGAGTCAAAAATGGTATTAAATCAAATAATATTTCTAATTGAAAAATTATATCAAAATGAAGAATTTGTTTTGCTTCAAGAAACTATGAATGGCATAATACAAAATTAGTGTTGACAACACTGATTGCTGAAATAAAAAATAAATTTATTTACTGTATCATGTGTAATCTATTTTAAAATTGATTTTAGTATTTTTTGTATAAAAAGGTTAAAGAATATTAAGATTCTACAGAGTAATGCATGACGGGTTGCAAATATCTCACTCATTGTGCATACTACATGTAAATGGTTTCACATTTTGCAAATTTCAGTTTGATTGTAAAATGTGGTAAATCACATCGAGAAACAAAATAAATACATTTAAATGATTTAATACATGTACATAACCTTTCCAGTCTATCATTTTTTTAAGTACGCTAAACTTTCATTCCATATCAGCACATTTGATGGAATTGTTTAGTAGAGAATGAAATAAAACATTTGCTGAGATGAGAACAAATTGAATCAAATTGAATCTATATATTGAAAGAATCCTAAACATAGTCATTTATGACATGCAATTGTACATATGAATATATATATATATATATATATATATATATATATATATATA